>WBMZ01009015.1:0-130289 GCA_013400975.1 Atrichornis clamosus
AAACACAAACCCACCACATATGGACACAACCCTTGACTCCAAGTAAACTATGATGAATTTAAGAAATCATTCGGCCTGTGACTTTTGTAGTTCTCTTTTCTGCCCCTTGAGGTAAATTGCCAGTGCCTGGCACACCTCAGGTCATTCCCACTGAAATGCCTTGGAAGCCTTTGGGCTTTGCCATTTAATATTTGACTTCAGTGCAGCGGGGAAAGCTGATTTGAGCTGCCTGATCGTTAATCTCTGGGAAATGAGGGCAGCAGAAAGATTTGTTCTTGGAGTGATGTAACTGTGTCCTTTGTGCGGGGGTGGGGGACTGGGGGCATGGAGAAGAGGAGGAGGGAGAACGAAGGGATGTTGAATATGTTTGTGTGGAATTTGGCAGGGAAGAGCAGCATCTTTTTCCCCGTGACAGTTGGGTTTTTTTAATAGAATTTTTGTAGAACATCTTAATTAAATATCTCACCCTATTTTAGTTTGGCCAAGGAGAATTAAGATGAACTTTAGGAGCCGGGCTACATCAGTGCTGTTTGAACAGAAGAGTGCTGCTAAACTTATCTTAAACTGACATTTTAAACACTGAGTGGCCACTTGCTGTTGCAGCAATTTGCCTTTTTATATTTGCATTGTGTTTTCAAGCAGGATAAAGCTTCAGTATCAGTGCCTTCTCAGGCAAGAGAGATCCTGAACCCAACAGTAGCACAAACAGGTCTGTGAAATGCAGAGACCATAGGAGCAGTTTGGTGTGGGCAAAATTTGTGCCCAAATAGAGCAATAATTAATGATGTGGTTGAACACAGATGTAATAGAGTGTGACCAAGGCATCGCTGAGGCCCTGTTTTAACCATCACAGTGCTGCCTTCAGCCTGTAATAGCTTGTCTGTGTTTGTACTGGGTAGGAGTGAGGTATTAAATGCGTGTTTCTGAGAATGGAATCTCAAGTTTGCCAAAAATCATTGGAATGACAAAATGCACACGTGAGGTTTGTAGCTTTAATCAGAGGACCGCATTTTCAGCGATGCAGGGGAGAATGCAGTGAACAGTTGAACCTCAGCTGAGCAGTTTCCCCTCACTGTCCCTTGCTTTCCTCCTGTGATCCTGCCTGTGAGCCAAGAAAAAGTGGAGATCTACAACCAGTATTTAGCAACTTGACTTTAAAGCTCTTAAAGCAATAACTTTGAGTTGGGAGGCAGAATTTGCTCTTGAAGTCGCTGACGTGGTTGTTGGGCTGCGGAAGCCGAAAGGCTGGAATTTGGGAGAGTCTGGCTTGCAGGCAGGTCAGCCCTGAGGAAAGAGGACGAATGTTCAGTGAGATTGAAGGAGGTCTGAAGGTCCTGGAGCAGATTGTGGTGATGAAATCAGGTTGGAAATCTCTCCATCCAACAATCTGAATTAACGGGGTGGGTGGAGGCGGCTCCCTCGGAGTGTCTGGTGGCCACACTTGGTGGCAGTTGTTCCTCAGCAGCTGACACAGGAGAAGCAAAACCATTCATTATTTTGTCCTTTACCCCCTGTGGGGAGAGCTGCTCCGAAAATCAATTCCCTTTGTTGCTCCATCAAGATCCGTAACTCTTCCTGTGTTGATTCCCAAGTGATTGAGGGTGGAATGGAGGGAGCTCAGCTCCTTGAAGTGACATGGAGTTAAGGTCAGCCTGCTGAGGTGGGGTTTTAATCTCCCTCCTGCATTCTAAATTAATCTGATATTTTCCTAAATGCTTTACTGGTTTGGAATTGAGATAGGCTGTCTCCCATCTTCCCACTTTCTTTTTCCTACACAGGCAAATCAAGTCGTTTTATAGGATCTGATAGTACTGGAGAAGTGCTTTTACCAGCTTGTACTGTTGATTTTTATGGAGCATAACTTGAATTTATTTCCATTTATTGTGGGAAAAATGTTTATAAAGTAAGTTCTGAGTTCATGTTTATCTAATTCAGTTCAGAGGTTAATGGGACAATTTTAAATGCATTTGGATTTCTACATGAATATGAGACCTCATATTTTCTGAGATGCACTGATGGTGTTTTAATGACAAGGTAGAAACCTAAATATGTACGTAGTATAATAAATGCACTGAAGCAAAGTGGATTTCAGTTGAGTCATTGGGAAGGACTTGGGCTAAAAATCCATTAATCTGTCAAGAATGAGAGTTCTGAATTGTCAACAACCACCTCTACACTTACCACAGGAAGGGTCAGGTAGATCATTTTCAAAATGAAAATCTTGTGGAAGTATTAGCAGTGATCAAGTGTTCTCCAAGGCCTGGGCATTGGGATATTTTTTGGATGCTTTGTAGGTATGTTTTTTCCAGGGTTTGAAGCAAGGAATTAACTGTGACCTTTGGCAAAGCGCTTTGGCTTTTGTTTCTTTCCATTTATCAACCACAAGCTTGGCCTAATATCCAGTGACAGGGTTTGGATGCTGCAGGCTTTTGGTTAACAAAACATTTGGAAACGTGAAATGAAACATATCATGTAAATGGATCTATTGCAATGAATTGCTTGGCCTGTTGGGTGGTAACTCTGGTTGGGAAGTGTCAGTGACAATAAATAATCTCAAAATGTGGCTCTTAGATAAGAAGTAACGCTCAGATTATGCAGAAGTAGATAAGTGGCTTTTGATGAGCTGTCCTGTCTCTCTCCGGGAGGCTCCTGCTCACCCAGATGAACCAGTGGGGATCCCTCCTGCTCCTGCAGATGTTTTAAGGGATTCTGTGAGTGTTTAATCTGAAGAGCAGGAACTCTACCCCGAGGAGTCGATTCTGTGCACTTGCAGAGCTGATCATTTCTGAATTCCTGATACGTTTTCTTAAATCAATATAAATCCATTATTTGAGCTGGCTTCAAAGCTGCCTTTGAACTTGTAAGAGTGAAGCTGCCTGAGAAATCCAGATAAAAACAACCCCCTTGAGTTAAATTAATTAATTCTTCTAAGTGTATCAGAAAGAAAAGGCCTTAGTTGGAATGTCATGGTCGAGGGGAGCCAATCCAGCACCTTATCTGTCCATACCCATTCGTTTCCATTTGGCCACGTGCAAGCCAAGATGTTTGAGTCCATTTGAACCTCCAACCTTGTGGGAAGAAATTGGTTTCTAAATAAGGTAGATTAGGTGGTAATTACATCATTGTTTTATGTAAGAGACTTGGGTATTTCCATCTCAGTGATAAGTGGGGAGCAGGGAGTGCTCTGTATGGTGCTCAGGATCTGATGCAGCTGTTAGTTTTGAGTAGTGAGACTGAAAAAATGGATTATCATTTCTGGGTAATTAAATTGTATAATATCCTTCACTTCATCCTCCTCTCCCCAAAATAACAGCCTCGTAATCCCTGCACTGCAAAGAACTGGGAATATTTAAGATAGAATGTGCTAGCACAGCTCTGCCCTCTTGTGTGTGTACATTAATATCTGTGCTGACGAGAGCAGGGAATCCTGTCCAGGCAGCACAGCAGGGAACATTTTAGTGTCAACTTTTAAAACAAGTAAATTCATTTTTTTGAAGCTTTCTTGAAAATCCTTGGTGCTAGGCCAGTTTCTTTTGATTTTAAAGCCTTCAGCTCCAGTTTGTTGGTGTGCTGTGTACAGATAAAATGACATCTCCTGGTGGCAATTTAAAAATAATTCTATAAAAATAGTGAGGACAAATCTTGGAAGGGTGGGATTCATCTTTCTGCACTGAGATCTCTCTGATGTAGAACAAGTCCCAGCAGATCCCCCGTGCTCCGTGTTTAGTCAGTGGAAATGGCATCTTTGCCATTCCCTGACCCCTCCCAGCCACCTGTTGGGATGAATCCCTCCCCAAGGATGCCTGTTCCTCTCCTTTACCTTATGGACAGCTCAAGGCCAGTCACTCACGTGTTTGTTTTCAGACACTCAAAGGAGATGCAGCTCACTCAAGAGTCAGAATTCCCGTTGTCTGTGCAACTGGAATTTGAGCATCTGAGTCTTTAGTGACATAATCACCTGTTGGATTTAGCCCAGCTCTCCAGCAGCATCCATTGGACAGGAAAGATGGGATTTGCTGAGCAAGGACCAGCTCACTGAGGGCTTTTAAAATAAAAAATACCTCCATTCAGTCCTTCCCGGGTCTGTTCCCTTTGCTGCTGATGCTTCTAGCTGTGTTACACATGCTGCAGTTCCTGGGATTTAGTCACTGGTTTGTTCATAATTCTCAACTATTTCATTCCCTGCCTCACTGTGATTCATTTTTATACCCAGCATAATTAGAAGGAGGCGGGGTGTGCTCCTGTGATTGTGTAATTAAAGACTGTATTATTAAGACATTTGTGCAGTAGGGAAGAGTGAGGGTGCACAGGCAAATGTCCATCCCACCTGGAAAACTTCATCCTGGGGCAATGAGGCTGGAAGAACTCAAAAAAATAGGGTCTTGTGCTAGGGAGTGCTGAAATGTTTGCAAGACCAACTTCTATATTTTTGTCTATGTATATATATATTCTTACAATATTCCTCCAGTGTCACCTTCTTTGGCAGTGGATGAACTGAGGACAGGTTCTAGGTTGTGTTCCCCATGGAATGGGAAATTTCAAAGACTGTCATGGCTGGATTGTGATCCTCTCCCTGTTAGAATATTATTTTACTTTTAGGGGAAAAGCTTTTCTTACAAATACCTTATAACAATTTTAGTTTCAATTTCCACATAAAATACCTCATGCTGTAGACAGAAAAAGACTGAGCACAGGAATTAAAGCCAAAGGAAGGATTAGACTGGAAATCCCTGAACTACTGTGCTCCTGATGCTGGAATTAATGATAAGCTGGTTATTTTGGGAATGCCTGCAGCCACTTCGTGAGGGAATATCTCCCATCCCAGTGTGGCTGTGGGAGGAGACAGTGAGGAGCCAGCAGTGAGTGTCTCAGACCACCTCTGCTGTTCATAAGGCATTTTATTCCCAAGCCCTCTGCCATGGTGTGCTCTGCCTCACAAATTTGGGATCAGCGTTGGCAAACAGGCACCCAGAGCGAGCTCAGATTCCCTCGTGCCTACAGGAGCACAAGGCATCAAGCAGGAAAAAAATGCTTTAAATGGAGAAGATAAGAGTTGGGATGTCATGCCAGGGGCTGGATCCTTGAGTATCTCCAAGTGTGGTGTCTCCATCCTCAGGGACTTGAGAACTACCATATGAAACAGCCTCTTTTTGGAGTTTTTCCCCTATTTTTTGGTTTTCCTCTGTTCTAAGCACATCTCTGCTCAGCAGTCAGCTCTGATGGTCAGAACTGGCTCGTGCAGAGCAAGCAGACTTTCCGTTCTCATTTTTAAGCAAAGACCATACTTTTTCAAATTCCTTTTTAAAGGACTTAGTGATGAAATTTCTCCCCAGTGTTGTTTGAATCAAATTTTAGACTTGAATTGAGCAAAATCAGGCCCAAATCAAACTTTTTGTGGAGTAATGACCAGGATCATATACTTGTGCAAATGTGTGTAAGTCTCATCCCCCCCAGATGGGTTCAGGACTGCAGAGTGGCATCTCACCAGCCTCCTGCTGCTAACAGAGATTTCCCAGTAACCAAACTGGTTCTGCCACTGGGAACCTCGCAGTGGCACTGGGAGGTCCAGGAGGATCACAGGTGTGTATTTATTTACACATCATCCCACTTCACCCTGAGGTTGAACTTGAGCAGCACATAGTAGAAGACAAATAACTGAATAAATTAATTCTATTTATAAGGCAAATTAATTGATGAATCAGTGAATTTGTGTTATAAATGAAACCATCTTCCTCTGGAGTAACTCAGAATGTTTAATGTCTTAAATCAGAAAAAACACTGAAATCTGAGCAAGCAACTCTGTGAGATTTATGCAGTGTAAAGTAGCAAGAGAAAATGCCCTTTTTTTCCTTTGCCCTGGAGTATAAATCAGTTTTAAGATACAATTTTGAACTCTTCCGTCTATCCTTGGCTAATTTTCCTGCAGGGGGAGGTGGAGAGTCAGAAATGCTTTTTTTGTTGTTGTTTAAACCGCTGTTTTGCAGCCTCCTTCCAGCTTTCCCTGTGCCTTGTGGAGCTATTAAACCACGGGAGGCAGCTCTCGGGATGAGTTACGGCTCCTGGCCAGCGCCGGGCTGTGTGTGATGAGTTTTATTAACCCCAGCTGCCTGTAAATAACGAGCAACCACACGGCTTTAGGGCTTGATTTAAAGATGTTCCAGCAACAATTTGCAAAGGGAAAACGCAGGGAAAAGGGAACAGCTACAGCAGAAAGCTGCTCCTTTTGTTGTTGTTTATATCCATTTTAGAGGTATTTGTGCACACAAACACCTCTCTTCTCACATACATATTCACTCACACATGGTGAGTGACATACAGCTCATGGAGCCTCCTCTGAGTGCTGGGTTTGGGGTTATTTTTCTTTATTACAGAGTTTTGAATACATTAACAGCTCCATTTTCAAACTCTGAGGATGGATCTGGGCGTAGGAAGAGCAATGTTCCTGTGCTAGTTTTCTTTCGAAGCTCTAATGTATTTATACTGCCACAGTCTCAGTAAGGGAGTCTGAGGAAGGAAGAGGATTTCTTGTTAAATTTGGCTGTGCTAGGAATTTGTAGGATGCTCCTCTCACACCAAGGCAGTCTGTTAGTTTTAAACCTTGGTAAAAGATGGAGATTAGAGCTTTAAAAGGCTTTCTATCCGTTATTGTACCTTGTTTTGGAAAATGCAATTCCCTGCAGTGCTGTGTTGTTCTGTGGAAGCTGTGTGAGTTCGTGCCCTATTATTTCAATGTTATTTTTGCTCAGAAGATGCTCATCCCCTCTCTGTCACTGGGTTCACAAACGCTAGCGGAACTCCTGGCGTTGGCAGCTTGTGAAGCTCAAGGCAAAAAGGAGACGTGCACAGATGGCTCGTCCTCCCTATCCTTGTTTATTTAACATGGATGTGAGAGCACGGAGCTGCGTTTTGGGCTGTAAGCACAGCTCTGCCCGGCAGTGAACCCTCCCCAAGCTGTGTGAGTGGGAGCAGTGGTAACCCTGGCAATAGAGTCAGCACACGGCCGCAGGGATGGGCGGGCGGCGCTCCGGAGAGAATTCCATGTGCTGCCTCTCAGCTGTGGATGCTCTCCTGCAGCGACAAGTGAATTGTCTCTGTGCCATTGGGAGTTGCCTGTTAAGTCAATGACCGGAATTACCTGGAAATGGGGGTTGAATATCCAATCCTGCTGCTGTGCGTCCAAGGGAGCCTCGCCCGATGTGGGAGCTGATAACCTCCCTCCCTCCCGGCTTCACCACAGCCCAGCTTCCTGCTTTGATTTCTTCAGAGCAAGATGCAATGGCTTCCCACTGCCACAGGGCAGGGATAGATGGGATATTGGGAAAAAAGCCTTCCCTGTAAGGGAGGTGAGGCACTGGCACAGGTTGCCCAGAGAAGCTGTGGCTGCCCCATCCCTGGAAGTGTCCAAGGCCAGGTTGGATGGGGCTTGGAGCAGCCTGGGATAGTGGAAGGTGTCCCTGCCCATGGCAGGGGGTGGCACTCAATTATCTTTAAGATCCTTCCAACCCAAACCGGTCTGGAATTCTAAAATTTTCTTTATGAAATTGTGTAGTGCTGCTGCCTCAAGAGCAGAATGTCACAAAAGAGACCTGTGTGTTTGTCACTTTTGAAAGCACATCTGTGCTTGGATGCTGTTTTACCACATGGAATTTTAAATTGGAATTTGGAAAGGGACAGCTGAGTCCTTCTGGATAACCTTTCCCATGTAGATAGTACCTACTGCAATGGATCCAGATTATGGCTCGTGAAGCTACTGCAGAATAAAAAAAAATTATAACCACTTATATTTTATTGCCTTTCTGGAGCTTTTCTGTCCTCTCCTTGTGCTGTATGTTATGTGTGCTTTAGGTTGTTGTGGATTTTGGTCAATAACAGGCTCTTCTTTGTGTCTTCCTGAGTCCTTTGCCCCTCTGCTGCTCTTGCTCAGATTTCTGTAGGTTCGGTTCAAAGTTGGAGGGGGTGAACTGGGACTTGGGCCCTTTTACAGTAACAGGGGTGGAAGGAGGGCTGAGCTCTGCCCTAAGATGACTAAAACGTGTTCTTGAGCCTCTTCACAGTGCTGGTGCTTCAGCAATCATCTTCCCCACTAAATCTCATAAGAGCTTCTGGGGCTTTTTTTCCTTCTTCTCTTTACAACAATTTAAAACTGTTTTATTAAATCTAAACCCCACTGTTTGATAGTTTATCTCTAAGCTATAATTACCCAATATGAAGATGCAAGCACAAAATAATTTCCTAGGGAGGTTTACACAAAAGGGAATAATGCTCATTATTATTTTTTTCAGTCCTTTGAGAAAATCTATAAGAGGATGAATAGAGGGAAGAGTGATGATAGAGCAGCACAGATACAAACCTGATGATCTTACTCCAGTTCTGTCGGGGTTTCTGCTCCAGTGGCTTCCTTAAAGGAGCATTGTCAGAAAGAAAAATCACATTGCTGGAAGTGGCTCATGTAATCAATCACTGGCCAGTGAGATGGTGGGGGATCAGATGGATTCCCTTTTGAATTCAATCAAAACACACTTCAAAGGCGTTTAATCATATATTTGGTGCCTGACTCCCTGGCGCAGGGCTTTTGTAATCCCACAAAAGAGAGGCCAGAAGACAATTATGCAAGTTATAAACTCTTTTTGCTGTAGAGACCAAGTTTTTGGATAATTGTGTTTTCCTTGTGGCCCTTGGGCAGATTGATTTACAGAAAATAATGGCTTTTTGTTTCTTCACTGCTGGAAGGATCTAAACTACTCTTTTCTAACCTGTGCAAGGGCTTTGCCAGAGGTGACAAAGAAAAGTGTGTCTTCATACAGTAGTGACACAGGAGAAACTCCTGAGGGTCCAGATATTGAATAAAGTATTTTATTTCCTTTCTCTGGAGCTCGAGACCCAAATAGCCAGGGATTTGTGTTTCCATTTTCTTCAGGAGGATGCAGTGACCCATTGCATAGCCCTTATCAGCAGGCTGGGGGAGCAAACCTGAAGGAGAGAAATGCACCAGGAGCAGGTATCCACTGCTTTGTGCGAAAACAGAAGTGCAGATTAAGGTGGTTGTGGCTCTAGAGAGCTGTATAAACAATTTCCATGAATTCTTTCTACATCTGTATAGAGTATAGAGCCTGGTAATAATCCTTTACTTCCCACAGCCATTTTTGGGGGGATCAGATATGTTCCTGTGCCAAATTTAGTCATGAATTTGAATATATATTTTGAAAAACGTAAGAATTGTTTGCCTGTTTTCAATTTGCTTGTCTTAGGGAGAAAGAAGCAAAAACGCGAGTCATGTCTCCTCAGTCTGCTTTGTTGCTATTTCCAAATGAGTTTTAGGAGCATAAAATCTCCATGTGTTTTCCCAATCCTACATAGTTATCCTTGGCTCAGCCTATCACTAGGGAAGCAGAGCTGGTTTATCTCTGTGCTTGCGAACGTTGCTCACTCCTGGGGCTCACGGTGGGTTTTGATTTCTCTGTTTTCTCTCCATCCCAGCACTTTTAGGCAACTCCTTGGGTTTTCCCCTTTTCCTTTGCAGCCTGATGCTCTGCTCAGCCCTTGCTCTGACGTTCGGCATTTCTTCCTTCCCATCCCTGTTCCCAGCAGGCATTTCTATGGCGTGGGAGTGGAGTATATCATCCCTCTTGTCTTTTAAGTGTGAAAAAGCTCTTTCCTTCAGGAGTTCAACAACCCCTCCTCCAGGCACTCACTGCTGTACTGTCCTCTTAGCTTAGCCCAAAACTTTGGTATATTTTAACCTTTAATGGTGCTTTTTCTTTTTAACCTCCCAGTAAGGCATGGACAGATGGTTGGAGACCTGGGGGAGAATGTCTGGAGGTCTTTTGATTATTCCCTATTTCAGACAGCTGCAGGATTTTCTAATTTTAAGCTCATTAACAGGCACAAAATAGTGAAGGATATTTTAGTTTTGACTGTTGGTGGAATCTCGATGGGTAAACAGAGTTTGCAGTGTATGCCCTGAAATCTGTACTTGTAGAAGAAGGTGGGAAGTGCCCAGGTGTGTTAGGTTTGGTGTTTTATATTGGAGAGTGGTACCAGGAGATGCCAGGCAGGAAGGGAACACAAGTCCAGCTGCTTTTATAGAATCCCAGACTGGTTTAGGTTGGCAAGGTCCTTAAAGCCCATCTCATTCCATCCCCTGCGGTGGGCAGGGACACCTTCCACTGTCCCAGATTGCTCCAAGCCCCGCCCAACCTGGCCTTGGACACTTCCAGGGATGAGGCAGTGCATTTCCAGCACCCCTAAGTGCCGTGTCTCTGTCAAACCCTGTCCCCTGTAATGATTTACACAGGGAAGTAATTATAATGTGTTAATGAATTAGGTAGCTCCTCAATGGGCTTCCCAACAGCAGCACTCCAGACTGTGGTGGGATTTCAGTCCATTTCTAACTATTTAGGCAGCTTCTTGACTCTTCTTTTCTTGCTTTCACTCTAAGGACAAATGGAAAATATAAAGTCATCAGAAATCAATCAATCTGATCTGGAAACACGCTTATTAAAAGTCATACTTACAAAGATCCAGATACTCCACAGCAGAGCAGAATTTGGGAACATCTGGATCCCTGATCTGTGCATTTCTGTCAGCTTAGCTTGTTTGCATTACTCTTTTGTTTGGATTACTTCTTTGTTTGGATTACTCTTTAGTTTGTTTGGATTATGTTTTTGTTTGGACTGCGAGTTTTCTATTTGTTTTAGGGTAGTTGAACCTTCTTTAGAAGGTATTTGACCTTAAATTGCTGGTGTGCACACTTAATTCTCAGCTCCAATATAAATCTAGCTGGATATTCTGTAATTTAAGAAGAAAAAACAAGAAAATGAGAATGGCTTTCCAAAGTGTTTTTCGAATTCAACAGCTGAAGGAATTCTAGTTGGTTTTAGGAACTCTCAGTGATACTGGACTTGGTGAAGGTTGTGGGGGAGAACCTGGTGTGCTCCAGAGGTGATCAAAGCTCAGCCTTTCCAAAAGATAATAACACTTGGCACCTGTCTCCCGATGTGATCCAGCCCTTCCTGCAGAGTTTCTTCTTCCTCACCTCTGATGTCAGAGGGAACTATGGAGCCCGCAGTCCCACCTTCTGCTCTGGGTGCTGGAGCTGAGCCTGTGTGTCTGCGGGTGGCTCAGCTCCCCATGCCGTGCTCCGAAGGCTGGAGGAGGTGTCCCGGTGCTGCGCTGTCCCGCCCCCCGCCCGGTGCTGCGCTGTCCCCCCCCGGTGCTGCGCTGTCCCCCGGCTCGGCCCCAGCTCTCGCCGTGCTTTGCTCCTGCACTTGTGTCCCAATCTTGACTTGCACACACGGAGCTTTTTGGCCAGTTGCTATGGTTACCCCTCGGCACTGGAGACACCAGTCCCAGGCAGTGTTGGCAGCCTTAATGAAATGCACAGCAGCGTGTTCCACTTGGAAAGCCCGCGTGGATCTCGCTAAGCAACAGCCACCCGTGCTTTGCCATAATCACTGCTGCGAGCTCCGCACCACTGGAATGCTGGAGCACCAGTCTCCCTCCTCCACTGCATCAAATGTTTTCCCGCAGTAGCTTCACACTATGTCAGACCTGTGATGTTTCATAGTCCCCTCACAGTTTCAAAGAACTAAGTTTGACCTCTTTAAATCATTCACACCTTCAGCCCGGGAGCATCTCCCCAGTCTCCTTTTGTGTGTATTGCCTGTTTCCTGCTCATTCACTCCCAGAAATTTATCTTAAAGGCCTTTGATTCTTCTGCCCTAGTTTCAAAATGTGAATCCAACTCATTTCCTCCAAGCTGCTTCTTGTGTATTTGAAAAAATCCAATTCCACTGAACCAGTGTTAGCGTTGAATTAAAATGTGTGTGTGAAGCTGTTTGCTGCAGGATCTGCTCCAGGAGGAGCTGATGCCTCAAGTCTTTGAGAATCCCAGACTGTCTTGGGTTGGAAGGGACCATCTCATTCCAACCCCCTGCCATGAGCAGGGACACCTTCCACTAGATCAGGTGGAAGTTTTCTGCTAAGAGCTTTTCTTTAGTGTCTGTCCTGAAAAAGGCATTTTTTCTACCAGTTTGAGAAGTAGAATAAAACCAGACACTGGCTGGATGTCCACGTTCCAGCCTTCCAGTCAAATCATTAACTGCCTTTGCCGTTCTTGAATTACTTGCCTTGTGCTGGCAGTTGGGGTGGTTGGGAGCATCCCTCCCAGGTTCTCTGCTGCTCAGTCTGATTCCCTGTATTCTGTGATATTTTCCATGTCCAGCACCAGAACTGCCAATCCTAGAGAGGAAGAACTGGCTGATTTATCTGCTCTATGTCCGCAGAGACTACGAGGAGTGTAAGGTAAGAGCTGCCTCTGGGACTTGGGAATTATTTTACTGATGTCATGAAAAAGTGGTTCTCTTGACAGATTCCAAACCACCTTCTTTGCTGAGTTCTTTTGGAATAAGGGAACTGAGAGAAAACACAAGTAAAATGACTTCAGTGTTCTCAAATCCTTGGCTACCTTCAGGATCCAAGGGTGCAGCTCTCTGGAGCAGTCTGTGAACTCAGAATGTCACTGGGAGGGGAAAACTGGACAGAAGTGCACAGCTCTGTTGTTCCAAGTGATAGATAGGGCTTTCCAAACTGATAATAACACAGTTCCACAGTGTAAGTTTCTCGATGGTACTACAGAGATGCTGTGAAAAACACTTCAATGAGGTAAACATTACTACCAAGTGTAAATAAAAAGTATCCTGGCTCCCCTTGAGCAAAATTCTTTCATTTTACACATGATCCATGGCACCCTTTAATTCATCTTTGGTTTGGTGAGTAGTGTGGAAGTGGTTGTTTGTTTGGAATTATAATCGTAAGTGGACTAAGGAAATGACAAATTATTATTTAACAGTGTGTTTTCATGATAAAATGAACACGAGAAGATGATCTGTCCATGGGCAGGAGGAGGGGAGTAAGAGTTGTCTTTCTGATCCTGGCATGTGCAACAAAGATCTAAAAGACTTTTTGGCTTCTGAAATACCAGGTTGGTCAGGACTTGTCTCTGCTGGAGAGCTCCTGAGGGTGCTTCAGAAGCAGGCAGGCTGGAGGAAATTCATTTAGCTCTTAATTAACAGAGCCAGGGGGTTGTATCATCAGCACAGTGAGTTCCTCTCAGATCTTGCTTTGCATAGATACAAACACAAGTTGGACTAGCCCTCGAAACAGAAAATTGTTTCCCTTTTTTGTTGTCTGACTGGATTTTTTTAGTGTAATTCTGTGCATTCATTGTTTCTGTGATGAGATGTGGAATCACAGAGCACAGAAAAGAAAAATATGTGTGGCTCAGGAAGCCAGAGAAAATAACAAGTTGATGATATAATGGCAACACTGACGTCTCCACATCTTCATCAGTCATAGAAGCAAGGAAAATAAGGGGGAAAAATCGAGAGAAGACAGCTAATAAATACTCCCCTGCTTGGCAGGCCAGCTTTGCTTTTCCTCAGAGCTCACAAAACTGTTTTTGCAGTGAAATTGGAAGATTTCAGGACAGTTTGGGCATTTGTTAAAATCCGTTAGTTTAGTCTCACTCTCTAAACAAGTGACCTGTGGTGCTAATTAATGTTGGTCTTGCCCACTCAGTGCTCCCTAACACAGTTTTAAAATCTCTGGTATTTTTCAATGAACTAAAAGGCCATTAAAAACCTGTTTATTTACCAACATCAGCTCCCCAAAGCGAAGGCATTAGAGTGGCATTTCAGTGCCACTCCAGCAAGGTGCCAGGCAAACATCCCCCAGAGGCTGCAGCTGCAGCATCCCCTGGGATCCCACAGGGACTGGTTGGTCTCCTGCCAGTTGTGTCTAAGTTCCACTGGCATCTTAATTAAACCGGGGGGGGAAATCTGGGATTACAGATCATATTTCTCATCTGAAGACCTTCTGCTGTGGGACTTTCTAGAGTTTATAGAATTAATCAGATCTCTCTAAAAGATAGCTCTCTATTGCCCTCTCTTGCTCTGAGAATGTGGGCTTATGTAGATGCAGCAGTCCAGAGTATCTGAACTGAGGAGATGTTGGGTTTTTCTGAGTTGAACGTCTTACAGTAATGCACTTTGTAAAGAGTTATATAGATAGATTAGCAGGTACAGGTGAGGGAAGAGCAGCCCAGACCTGCTCTTCCTTTTCCTTCCTCTCTCTTTATGAGTGAGGATTCTCTATAATAACTTTCCTTCTTCTCAATAATAACTTCTCAATTAATACCTTCTCAAGAATAACTTTCTCAATAATGATTTTCTTTCCATATGCTGTGTTTGAGGTTCAGTTTTCAGGTCCTTCACTTCCATTCCTCTTGGAGGCAGGGGTTGTGGTACTGATCATACACATCTGGAGTGCCAGATGAGCACCAGGTCACTGCTCACCCTGAAATTCTTCTTACCTCCTGTATCTCCTCCACTTCTGCACAAAAAAGGAGTCTCAGAGCAGAAATTATGCTCTTAGTTCCTATCCAGAGTGTTCATCCTCCCAAAGGTCACTCTTTTTGACCAGTTTTTGGGTTGTTTGTGACTATGGAATATATCCAAGCTCCACCCACCCCATGCAGCCAGCAAAAATTTACATTTTCATCAGATTTTTTTTTTTTGCTGTGCTTTTTATTTGGCTTTCATTGACTCAGCTGCACTTGCTCCAGTTCAATTTATTTCTTCACAAAGGGCCTGGAGTAGATACCCTTATCAGCAGAGGAAGCTTTCAGAGATGCCTCGTGGCATTTTCCCCAGGTAGTATCTAATTATCTCTGGGAATACGAATGAACAGAGGAATACTAAAAGGGCCAAAGTATTCCTGGCACAGGGCTCTGTCCTGTGCACTGTGTGGCTGTCCCTGTCATGATCCAGTGCCCTTGTTAGAGGTGGGGTTGTGTTTTCTGTGACTGATCCAGACCTCTGGCATCAGCTTTGTTAAAATGATGCGAGTTTACAATTTTGTCCTTGCAGGCTGTCATCAAAGAGCAGCTCCAGGAGTCCCAAGGGCTCTGTGAATATGCTGTCTACGTTCAAGGTATGTCCAAAAATCTGCCTTTTGCTAAAACAAGTCACCCCTGATTTCAGATACAAAGAATTATATGGGCAATAGATGAGGGAAACATAGAATTGTTATGTAGAAAATATTTCTCCTTTTTCCCCTGCTTGCTCTGTCTAGTTTTGAAGTTTGAGATTTTTACGTGAAATGGGCAGATTAAACGTTCTGTTTTCTCTGTATTTGTCACCAAGTCCTCCTTAGATTATGGGCTCTTGGCCTTCAGTGTGTTGGTGTGTGTTTGATGGTGTCACAGATGCATGTTTTCTGTTAGAGCTCAGGTGATTGTCCCACTCCTTGCTCTAAGGATGGTATTCCTCTTACTGCCCTGCCCTCTGGCCCCTACAAAATATCCCCCAAAACGTGGCATTCCAGTTCCAAGTGTCATGCTGGGCAACAGCAGAGATTTGGTGCCCAGGGACATACTGCAGCCTGCAGAGGCTAGGGAGGGGAGAAATCCAGACTGCATCTGTACAAGACCAGGATTTAAGGTTCCAAACCTTTATTCTGACCCCCAAATTCCCCCAGGCACGCAGAGCCCTGCCCTCAGACACAACCTGCTGTGGGTGCTGCAGGGGGGGAAGCACCAGAGCAGCAGCGTTGTGATTTACCTGTTCTCCCCCTTCTTTCCCTGCTGTCAGAGGCACATTTTTCCTGCAGATAATGGATTCATTTGCCTGCTGTATGTTGTCTTACAGCTTTGATATTTCGCTTGGAGGGGAAAATTCAAGAATCTCTTGAACTTTTCCAGACATGTTCCATTCTGAACCCTCGGAGCGCTGACAACCTCAAGCAGGTGGCACGGTCCCTGTGAGTGGTGTTTTATTTATTGTTTCTCTTGGATGTGCCACCCAGGACCTTCCACGCTTTGTTTGTCTCTTAGGCTGCTTAATTCCAGACATGTTTGCTCCTTATCAACACTTGGCTTGCCTTCCAGAAGCTGGGTTGTTCTTGAAGCAGAATCTCTGTTATCTGCCTGGCTGCTGTTGTGGTTTCTTTTTCTTTGGGCTTTAAGCAGAGAGGTGACACTGACTTCAAGGTCCACAGCTACAGGTGCTGACCTGAGCTGGGAAAACTTGCCCTATGGGCCCCTTTCTGTCTCTGAATGTTGTGTGAAGTCACCTGGCTCTTTCCTTGGAGAGAAAAGCGGGCTTCAGAGCCTGGGAATTCATTCCTTACATCTCCAGTAGCATCAGGATTGATGACCTTGGCCCTGAGAGGGAGCAGTGCTGAGATTGCTGAGATGGTAAACTTCTCCTGCAGATCTCTAGAGAAGCAGCAAATAGAATCATTTCTCACTGACAAAGGTGGTAGTGGCTGCACAGCAAGGTCTGAAAGCAAGAAAAACATAAGCGCTGCAATCCTTTTGCAGGTTTCTCCTGGGGAAGCACAAGGCAGCCATCGAAGTGTACAATGAAGCAGCAAAACTGGATGAGAAGGACTGGGTGAGTGTTCAGGGAGTTGCACATCCTTGTAGGAGCTGCAGACTTGTCCCAAACCAAGGTGAGCTCACACTGCCTATGGTCTATGGTCTGAGCCTGGTTTGGATCACCGGAGCAGAATCCCACACCTTGTCTTGGGGCACAGAGACTTGAGCAACGTGTTTGAGCTTTGCAAAGGATCAGTTTTAACGTAACCATATCTATATTTTAAGGGAAGTATGGGGAGTGTTTGGAAACCCCTCAGTTGTTAAAACTTGCTGGAGTAATGGGGAAAGCTTTTGTAATGCAAAACCCCATTGGAAATGCAGGAGCAATGATTAAATCAGCTCTTCTGTATAACGAGACAAAAAGAGAGGAAGAGCATTGCCGAGGGAAGGGTGTGACAGGGGGTGAGGGAGAGGCCGTGCCTTGCAGCCTTCTGCAGGTACCTGTTTTGCCTGCAGAAGTGTTTCTAAAGCTGGCTTGCAATGTGTGAGCTCATTCATTTGTTGCTCAGTACATCTAAAATTCAGGCTACAAGGGTACCTTTGGTGTTATTGAAGTTACCCTGTGCCGGACAACTCAGAAACCTTTTAAATCAGAGTCTTTTTCCCACCTGCATTTCCTTAGTTAACTGAGCTCCTGGCAGTGCTTGGCATGCCTGTAACTCTATTTACAACCCAGCAGGC
Organism: Atrichornis clamosus; assembly: GCA_013400975.1. Classification (NCBI taxonomy): domain Eukaryota; kingdom Metazoa; phylum Chordata; class Aves; order Passeriformes; family Menuridae; genus Atrichornis; species Atrichornis clamosus. Next base: position 17,120 of record WBMZ01009015.1, read on the forward strand.
AGATGCCAGTGGGTATTTTGATTAGTTATTTCCCATTCCTGGCTCACCACTGGAAGCAGAGCCAGACTGTGCTCATCCCTCGTTCTGGAATCTGCAGCAGCCCAGAGTCACTGATTCAGTTCTCCACAGCTGGAGAGGCTGCGTGGAGGAAAACAGGTTAATGGGGAAGTAAGGGAGTTTCCTGTGAAAGATCAAGGCTGTCTAAGCTGGGGAAGCAGTGAAATGACCACCAGGATAAAACAAGGAGTGGGAGGACCTTGCTTTCCAGAGCCCTGGGATGTGCCGGAGTGGGGAAGGTGCCTTGTGTGTTAAACTGTGGGTGAGGACAGCCCTACAGCGTCACCAGAGTGTTTAGGATCCCTGAGTGATCTGCCTGCCCTGTGTAGAATTGTTTAGGATGCCAGAGGGGTATCAGCCCTTCCAGTGCTCAACTTGTCGTTTGGAAAATTAGGCACATCTTGTCCAGCTGGGTTGGACATTGTGCATGTCCTACTGATGTACAGCCAGACTGGGAGCCACCCATGAGGGCAACTTCCCTGGCTTTAGAGAGTGACATCATGGTGAAGAAACCAGTCTGTACTCCTTGTTCTCTGAAGAGAAGTTCCTGATCTCTCTGAAGAGAGATTCGTCACTTCTGTGGTTTTTGTCTCAGTGGACTGCAATGTTTTGTGTGCAGTCCCACTTAAGCCCTGTGGGTGCCTGAAGTAACTGGAATTTATAAGTTCATTTGCTCTGCAAAGCAGGAAGGGTGTGGGCAGGCACAGGGCTCTCCTGCTCTGGGTCAGTGCTGTCAGATTTTATATTTCATGATTTGGTTTTGGTTTTTTTTTTCATACAGGAGATCAGCCACAACTTGGGTGTGTGCTACATGTACCTGAAACACTTCAACAAGGTAATGCCAATGGGAAGCAGGAAACATCCCAGAAATTTCACTCTCTTTGGTAGCTCGAAGTGGATCATTTGCAGCAAGGGGCATCGAGGAAGTTTTTTCCTTCAACATTTGTTTCTGGGAGCAAAAGTTTGTGAGCTGTCTCTGTTGTCATTTGTGTGTTGAATTACTTTGAGTCAGCTGCGAGTCAGTGAGGTTGGATAAAGGGAGGTCAGCCTGTGGCAGGGCTGGAGGCTTTTTCTGAAGTTTAGGATTTTTCAGGGAGCGTTTCTGATTTTAGAGGGTATGTTTGAGAAACCTCAAACTAGAGAGAGAACGAGCTGTGCTCCAGTAAGAGCTGTTTCCTTCTCTGAGCCTTTTAAAGCCAGACCCAGGAACACTGCTGGCTTTGTAGGAGCAGCAATCCAGATCCATCCTCTTGAAGCAAAAGTGTGATAGTGAAGCCCCAAACCATTTCCCCAGCTCAAACTGCTGCACCTCATGCAGAGGGTTCCTGAAGGAAACCTCTGCCCCTTGGGCCTGGCAGGGGGAAGAGTTATGAGGTTGTTTGCTGGAGGTGCAGCACGCTCCTTTTTTCCTCCATGGAAAGGTTTTGCTCCTGGGTCTAAAGCTCCTTTTGAACTAAGTCTGGAGCTAATAAAGGACTTTTGGAAGTTGAAATGGAGTTTTATTCCAAGTCTGAGCATGCCATTCCCAGCTCCTCACCTAACCATCCCGAGTGCTGGTGGTGAGCACTGAGCTGTTTCTGATCCAGCTCCTTTATAAGGGAAAAACCAGCATTTAGACCCTCTTTGTTCCCAGTTGGGCCCAGCTGCTCCCTGCTGCTCTTCCTGGTGGGGTTCTGTGGTTCTTGCAGCAAACTCCAGCTGTGCTCCTTGTTGGAGGCATCCCTGTAAAACAGGAAGCTCTGGAAGATGGGTTCACTCTTGGGATTTGTTGTCTGCCCTAACACCTTCTGAACTGGGAGCTGCTCACACCTCCTCTGAGATTCTCACTTGGGAATAAGCATTTTCGGGAAGAATAATCTGTAAAGTACCAGTTCACCCAACAAATCCAGAGCTTCCCTCAAGCCAGACAAACTCAAATCCAGGAACAGGCCTGTGCTTATCTCCTCTTTGGGAGGCCATTGCCTCTTGCTTGGCTTGAAGGTGTTGCCCTTTGCTGCCTCTAAGAGCAGCTGGCTGCTGGTGCAGAGCTTGTTTCAAGGATGAGTTGGGCTGGGTTTGGTGTTCTCTGGGCTCAGGGGCTGTTTGTTGGCTGCTCTCCTTCCCTGGCTGCCAGGATTGCTCATGGGCTGTTGCTTTGCTGAGGGCTCTGTAATCATTTATGATTTTTTAATATTCTCTGTGGTTGTGTTTTTAGGCACGAGACCAGCTCAACAATGCCCTGGAGCTCAACAGACACGACCTGACTTACATGATGCTGGGCAAAATTCACCTCTTGGAGGGGGAGATGGATAAAGCCATTGAAGTCTATAAGAAAGCTGTAGAGTAAGAAATACCCTTTTGTTCCATCTGCCCATTCGCATCCTATGCCAGGAGAAAATTGATTGGTGTCCCAGATCTGAATTGAGGCCATGATTAAAGAGCTAATGGTAATTATGCAGGCTCTGAGCAAAGCTGGCACTTCCAAGCACTTCAGCTGTCTCTGTTCCTGCTGACAGTGTGGCAGGGAAGAAGGGAGCTGTTGGAGGGGCTGCCAGAAAAAAAGTGGAATAACAAATGGACAGAGATGCCTGGGAGCAAAGCGATCCAAAACTGACTTCATCAATCCCAAAGGTTTATTCACCATGTAACCCCGATGGTCCATCCAAAAGCAGTGGCTGGGAGTCACATGCTGCTTTCCCTGGGAGGGATTTGTGGCTGGAAGCTATGAACTGGCAGACAGGGATGCACAGGGAGTTTCTCTCAGTCCATCACTGCTCCTCAGCACCCACCTACCCTGCTTTAGGGCATTCCTGAGCATCCCATTTACTTGTGCTTTCAAAAGCAGCTTTGCAGTGGAGGCCAACACTAAAGAAACGCAGGAGTGTGTCAGGAGACACTGCAGGATCTATGTAGTGTTTCATTACACGTCTGCCCTCAGCTGCTGCCTGACGGTGGCTTGGGCTGGGCAGACATTTGGACTAATCTAAAATGTTTATTACGTAAATAATCCTTGCTAAGCATCTTACCAGGTTTATATTCTTATCCCAGTGCTCCCCTGCCCTCCTTTCTTCCACATTCCTCTTTATTCCTCTTTTTTTTTTGTTCTTATCTACCTACTCCATTTTTCTTGCTGTTTCCAGCTGCAGGATAGTCTGTTGTTCCGTGTTTATATTCCATCAGGCACAAGTGATTTTGTTTTGGTTGAGGTTTAGAGGTGCCAGTGTGAGTGTGCAGGTCAGATTTCTTAAGCAGAGAATTAAAAACTGACTCCTGATGAGGTGAGTGAGGCCACAAAGAGTGTCTGTGCCTGCTTTGTCCTGTTCGTTGTGATTTCCATCCTATTTATTTGTAATCTTTTTATAGGGGGAATTAAAAGTCCGATGAAGAGTGTGTAGGATCCATCAGGAATGCTGAGGATTGCCTGTCCTATGTGGCCCGAGAGGCTTAGGATGGATGGATTTACAGGGTGGTTTATGAGAGATGATGGAAAATCTCATTTTGTATTTCCAGGTCACTGATTCAGACTCACTTTGAAGCTTAACAAACCCACATTATCTTATTACACGTCCAGATCTATTTCACAGAGCCTTGTTTCCTTCTCACTGATATCCAGAAGATATTTGGGAAGCTGAGGTGTGATGTTACTCAAAGGAAGTCCCCGTGGTGGCAGTTGTTGTAATATCTGTGTTTAATGATACCAGTTTAATTTCCTGGAATGATGTCAGTGTAATGTAGCATCAGAATTCCGTGCTCTGTTCTTACCCTGTTCTGGAAGGGCTGAACACCAAACCCAGCCTTTTGTGTTCCAGGTTTTCTCCAGAAAACACAGACCTCCTCACAGCCCTGGGCCTACTGTACCTGCAGGTACTAAATGCTGTTACTCTTACAAAAACTTAATTATTTTCAATATAACCATGTTGGGTTTTTTATAGAGTTAATTTCCATCCACCTTCCCATGACTTGCACATGTTTCTCTACAGACTGAATTTAACAGGACAGAACTTGCTTTTCTGTATCTTCTTGTTTCTGCTAAAAGCAAATTGATTCCCTGGAGCAGAGCCAGAGTAGGAATTCTGTTTGGCAAGCACCCTAATTCTGTTATAAATCCTCCAAGTATAACAAAACATGAGTACTCATTACCTTGTTTCTGCAGCAGGAGTCTTGCAAGTTATCCTAGAAAAGCAGCCCTGAACCTCTGAGTGTTCATGCACCGTAAAGGAAAATCAGAGTCGATTAAATAACAAAGGTGTGCTTATCCTTGGGTCTGTGAAATGGATGGGAAGGGCTGGATTATTCCAGAAGAAAGCTTCCCAAAGAGTGAACAAGCAAAATAAAATGGGCAGCAGTGCCTGAAAGGAGGAGGTAACAGAGGTTCTCCGAGGGCTGGAGCCCCTCTGCTCTGGAGCCACACTGGGAGAGCTGGGGGTGTTCACCTGGCGAAGAGAAGGCTCCAGGGAGACCTCAGAGCCCCTTCCAGTGCCGAAAGGGGCTCCAGGAGAGCTGGAGAGGGACTTGGGACAAGGGATGGAGGGACAGGACAAGGGGGAATGGCTGTAAAGTGAAAAAGGACAGGGTTAGGTTAAATGTTAGGAAGAAATCCTTCCCTGTGAGGGTGGGGAGGCCCTGGCACAGGTTGCCCAGAGCAGCTGTGGCTGCCCCATCCCTGGAAGTGTCCAAGGCCAGGTTGGATGGGGCTTGGAGCAGCCTGGGATAGTGGAAGGTGTCCCTGCCCATGGCAGGGGGTGGAATGAGATGAGCTTTAGGTGAACTCAATTGAAAACACAGAATCACAAGATGCCTTGGTTTGAAAAGGATCTTAGAGCTCATGTGGTTCCAATCCATAGGATTTAAGTGATTCCCAGCTCTCACATGCTCCTGCATGGCCACAGTGATGCCCACTGACACCTGCTGTCCCTGAGAAGTCAAGGGAAGGGTATCTCAGCTGAACAGGAGAGCCCTGGGAGTGAGGAATTTGTGGTGAGGGAATTGGGGGTGTGCAGAGTAGCAGTTTGTAGCCTCATTTCTGGGATAGAGAAAGAAGCAGAGTGAACCCAGAGCTCACTCATGTGTGGGAAAGTCAGAGCACAAACCACATGGAAACCTTTGTTTGGGTCAGAACAGTGAGTCCAGCCCAGCAAAAGAAACTCTTAGGATCTGCTCTGTGAATTAGCAAGCAGGAGTGTGTGTGTGTGTGTTTGTAATGGGAGCACTGTAAAACTCACTTCTCTGAATATAGAACTGAACCAGAAGTCCTAGTGCCCACAAACTGTGTGTTCTCCTTCTCACCCCCCTTATTCCTGAATTTCTGATGTTTATTTACCTCTTTTCCCAGAGTGGGGAGTACCAGAAGGCTTTTGAACACCTTGGAAACGCTCTTACCTATGACCCAGGCAACTACAAGGTATGATGAGGAGTGGAAATGAGCAGCTGAGCCATGATGGGGTACCTCCTAAAGCTAATTCTAGTATCACAGCTCTGCCATCTCCATGAGCATCCTCCAAAGGATCATGCCCAGAAAGCTTTTTTTGAAATCCATGTCTGGGACGTTTCCCTGGGTAGGGAGTTGGATGTGTGTGGAGGTAGGGAAGAGGGAGGAGGCAGAATATGGGATGTTAAATTGATCCCTTTGGTTTTTAATCTGAAGTTGCACCAAAAGCAGGTGGAATTTACTTTGGAAGGAAAGTCTTCTGGATTGTAAAAACCCCAGAAGAGCTGTGCCAGGTCCCTTGTGATCCAAGTGATATTGCATTTTATTATTCTCCCATCTGCTAATACCCTGTGCTTCCAGCTGCTGTGTGTATTTCCTTGGCTCTGGCCTGGAAAGCTGAGCTTGGCATCAGGTCTCATTCCTGATTGTGGAACTGCTTCCCTTTTTAGGGGTGTGACTTCATTTCTCTCCTTTTTTCCCCTGCTAACGATGCAGAGCCTTGAAATGTGTGGTTGACAAACACGAGTTGTTGTGAAAACACCTTTGCACTTAGGAATTTTGCTTGTCACTGTGAAGTCTTGTAGAGGACTTAACTAGTATGGTTTAAATATAGTGTGTTGTACTCACTTCCTTCTTTTTCCCCATGCATATTCCCATTAATTTGCAGTATCAGCCAGTCAGTGTGAACTGGGAGGGCTTTGCTGAGTATGTCTTGCTTGAGTACATTTTACTCTGCACTTGCACCAGAACTATTTCTATCTGTGCTTGGCTGTAAAAAGGATCTCTTAGTGCACAGATCTTCTCAGAGACTCAGACTCTAAGAAATATTCTGTGACTCCAAAAAATACCCTAAGCCATTGTCATGTTGCAATATTTATGGAATCTTAGACTCACAGAATGGTTTGGGTTGGATGGGTCCTTGAAAATCATTTAATTCCATTCCCAGCCATGGGCAGGGACACCTTCCACTAGACCAGATTGCTCCAACCTGGCCTTGAACACTTCCAGGGATGGGGGAGCCACAGCTTCTCTGGGTAGCTCATTTCTGAGACAGTTATGACCAAGGCAGTGTGGGAAGAAGGAGGCTCAGCTCCCTTCTTCACCCTGTGTCCTGCTCTGTGCTGGGAGATTCCAGGGTCTCCATCTGCTCCCACTGCTGGTCTTGGCAGCCCTTAGGTGAAAACACCTAAAGAAGTGAAATGGTTGTTCCTGGGATGGTTTTAGTTCAACCATTTTGTCCCGTGGTGTTCTTGCTGTGTCTGGGCAAGCGGGGCTCTGAGCAGGTCCCTGTTGTCTTGGTCCCCAAGGCCACCCTGGCTGCTGGCAGCATGATGCAGGCCCATGGGGACTTCGATGTGGCCCTCTCCAAGTACAAGGTGGTGGCCAGCAGTGTTCCCGAAAGCCCCCCTCTCTGGAACAACATTGGGATGTGCTTCTTTGGGAAGAAGAAATACGTGGCAGTAAGTACCCAGTTCCCATTTTGTTCCCATCTGGATCAAACCTCATGCAAGCACAAGATTCCCATCGTGCGGAGGCAGGAGGTCTGTCCTGAGCAGGCTCTTTTCCAGTACATTTATCCCTTTTTTCCAAGGCTATCAGCTGCCTGAAGAGGGCAAACTACCTGGCTCCCTTTGACTGGAAGGTCCTGTACAACCTGGGCCTGGTGCACCTGACGATGCAGCAGTACGCCTCGGCCTTCCACTTCCTCAGCGCTGCCATCAACTTCCAGCCCAGGACGGCAGAGCTCTACATGCTCTTGGCAGGTATGGGGTGCTCCATCCAGCTCCCTGTGCATCCAGCCTGGGGAGAGCCACAGCACAGACAGGAAGTTTGGGATGAAGTAAAGAAACACTGCATAAAGGCTTTGCTAAGGAGCTGTTCCCCAGTCTGTTCTCTCTGGCAGGAATAGGAGGGAAAATTGCAGTCAGATCCAGATTAAACATTGGGAAAGACTTTACACATGTGAGTTTGGGGTTGGGTTGCCCAAGGAGTGGGTGTGGATTTCCAGCACTGGATATTTTTGGGATGAAATGAGACAAACATGTCAGAAGTGACATTGTAGGGTTAGATGAGATATTGGGAAGGAATTCTTCCCTGTGAGGGAGGGGAGGCCCTGGCACAGGTTGTCCCAGAGAAGCTGTGGCTGCCCCATCCCTGGAAGTGTCCAAGGCCAGGCTGGATGGAGCTTGGAGTAGCCTGCGATAGTGGAAGGTGTCCCTGCCCATGGCAGGGGTGGGAGGGGATGGGCTTTAAGGTCCTCCCAACCCAGGCCATTCCATGATTCAATGGTCAGTAGGGTTAATCCTGGCAGCAGTCCATAGAACCCTCCTGGCACCTATTTTATGACTGAATGACAATGAGAATTGTCTTAAAATGAACTCCTTGTGAAGCATCTACTCCTGTGTGTACATTTTACTTTGGTGCAGTTGCTCTGACCAACCTCGAGGACATCGAGAATGCCAAATGTTCCTATGAACAAGCTGTGGCCCTGGACAAGTAAGTCTTTGTCAGAGCTGTCACTTGTTTGGTCTTGCTTTGCCTCCCTGCACCTGATTTCTCTTGCCCCTCACTTCAGCTCTTACTTTAAAGGATTTGCAGTAAGGACACATTTTTATTCTTGTAGCTGTGCAAGTGGCAGTGTTAAAACCTTCCTTTTTTTTTTAAATTCAAGTCAGCTCCAAAAAATAAAAGAGGATTTTATTTCAAACCAACTCAAAGCTGGTTTTTGTTTTGCTGTTTGGTTAGTGACTCAGTGGTGATGACTTTGGATGCCAGCCCTCCTTTTGGTGAATATTTATACACAGTGGAGCAGATTGAACAGAAGAAAACATGTTTTGTAACCCAAAGTTTGAGCACTGTGCAGAGCAGTGAGATGCCTGGAGTAGAGCCTGTTCTGAATGGGGCAGAGGGAAGATTTTAGCTGGGAGAGTGTGGGCAAAAAGTTTGTATGAAGCAAATAAAAGGTCAGCTCCTTCATTAACAACATTTATGTTTGGGGTCTAGGTCTTAAAATCAGAGCACTTGGTTTCAGAATTGTTAAACTGGATCTCACAGTATGTCATCATTTGAGGTAGAAAATCACAATTATCTCAGATTTATTAACAGTTTTGTCTCTCTCCCCAGTTTACTGTGAATATTTGCATACTTAGAGCAACCAGCACTCCTGGTCCCAGTCTATCTGCTGGTGACACAGTGGTGCCAAAAGCACTTTCCATGCACAAGGTGATGATGGATGAGATATTTGAAAGAAATTCTTCCCTGTGAGGGTGGGCAGGCCCGGGCACAGGCTGCCCAGAGCAGCTGTGGCTGCCCTATCCCTGGAAGTGTCCAAGGTCAGGTTGGACGGGGCTTGGAGCAACCTGGGATAGTGGAAGGTGTCCCTGCCTGTGGCAGGGGGTGGCACTGGATGAGCTTTAAGGTCCCTTCCAAGCCAAACCAGTCTGGGATTCTATTCCCAATCAGCCTTCCACGCCCAGCAAGGCAGGACAGGACCTTAAGGGCTGCTCAGGCACCTTAGTCAGGGGGCTTGTGTGCTTTGCTCAAAGGGAAGGAGCAGTAAATTGGCTCTGCAACTTTGCCCAAGGATTTGGCACTCGAGCAATGCTCCAGCTCTGGGGTCTGACTGGGAAAATAAACCCTCGGCAAAGCAAAAATGAATTCCAACTGCCAGGGCCTGCTGGGGAGTAATATCCAGGCTGTGAGCCTGGTTCAGCTGACATGTCATGGATTTTAGCCAGTTATTGTGTGGCTGAATCCATGTTCCCACAGGTTTCCTTGGCTGGCGTGCTCAGAGCTGTTTGGGATGAGGATGGTGGTTGGTTTCCATCACCAGGAATGCTTTTATAGTGGCCTGGGTGCTGTGCTGGGGCTGGAATGGAAACATCTTGGAAAACCCCTTAGAAAAATGTGTTCTCACTCCTGGTTCTCATAGCTGTCCTGTCTGTGGTTATTCAGCTATTGATTTTTCTCTGACTGTCATATTGCTTCTCAGCTCTTGAAGGCAATGAAATAGCTCCATCAGGTTCAATTAATTTTAAAACTGGCTGTTCCCAGGACAGTTTGATCTCCTCAGTGTTTTGGCAAAGACAGGGAGGAGGGTTTATTCTGTGCTGGGCTCAGCATTCCAGTTTCCCAGTTAAAGGAGAAGCCATGGTTATAAATGCAATCAAATTTCTTCTAAGGCACCTTTCTTGCACTGTCACACACCTTGCCAGGGATGGAGAGCCAGGGCCTGCAGGTGACACCTCCCTTATTGCCCAGTGCCAGCAGGATCCTTCCCTTCTGCACTGCCCCAGAGGATGCTCCCTGTGCCTTGGCCATGGATGGCTCCAGTTATCCCAGCCACGCTCCAGGAGAGGGCACCAGTCCCTCGCTCACGTTCCTTGTCAACCCAGGAGCATCTGAGCGTCCCTGCCTGGCCTGTGTGCAGGGATGCTCCCGTGGGATCCACGCAGGGAGCTGTGGGCAGGCAGAGCTCCTCCACCCATCTTCTGGCTGGGCCAGGTGGGAGGGTGCTGCTGGGGTTAATGTATCCTAGTGCAGGAAATGGATCCTGTGGAAAATGAGAGTCTAGGGAGCAGTGCAGCCTTGTACAGTCTTCATTCATTCAGGGAAGCAGGAGTGTGCAGGTACCTGTGCTCACCTCCTGCTTCTCTGTAACCTGCAGCTGTGGGTGTTCTTGCTGGGGGAAAGAGAGAGAAGAGGGGAGGAAATGAAATGTAAACAGCACGTTCTGTAATCTGTCAGGTTATAAAATAAAATCAGTAAGCAGGACTCTGTTCCACTGCCTGTCCCAGGAAAAGCAGCTCTCCTACAGACTGGGAATACTGGGAGAGTCTGAGGTGGATGAAAGGAAGATCACCTTTCACAGAATAATGAAAGCCCCTGTCCCAGGAGGAAGGGGCTGGGAGACCAGGAGAGTCCTGGGGTGGTCCCCAGGTGCACAGAACTGGCTGTTGGAGAGAGGGGGCCAGTCAGGAGAGGGATTTGTGTTGTCATTGACATGGGAGGACTTTGCAGAGCCCGGGCACTGGGTCTGTCAACAGGCACGAGGGACTCAGTGTGTTCCCAAAGGGCTGTGGCTGTGCATCCTCTCTGTCAGAGTCAGACACTGAGGTGTATCCAGCTTTGCTGCTGGGGCACATCTTAGCGTTATTCCAGCCAGGAAAAGTGTTCCCACAGGGAATGTGATGCATCCCGTGTGTCTGCTGCAGGTGCAACCCCCTCATCAACCTGAACTACGCTGTGCTGCTCTACAACCAGGGCGACAAGCAGGGGGCCCTGAGCCAGTTCCAGGAGATGGAGAGGAAGGTCAGCATGGCCAGGGAGAGCAGCACGCCCGACTTCGACCCCGAGGTTTGTGCTGGAGCTCAGGGGCCACCCCGGGGCTGGCAGCAAACGAGGGGGAGGTTTGACTTTGAGTCCAATTATTAGGAAGAAATTCTGCTTATGAGATTTTCCGAGTGGAGCAGGCTCCTGCTGAGAGCTGCTCGCTTCCTTTCTGCTCTTTGAAGCCCAGTTCTTCAATCAATACACAGCAAGACAAGATTCCCTCTTAATTAAGGGACTGAATTAGTGGAGATGTTTCCCCCGAGCACTCAGGCTGTAGCCAGCTCTGCACAGCTCTTTTCTTTTAGGTTTTTTTTGTGGTGGTGTTGACTTTATTGTTGTTTGAAGTGTCCCTGCTTACAGTGCTCTTCTTTTTGCTGCCCAAGCAGATGGTGGAGATGGCCCAGAAGATGGGAGCTGCCCTGCAGGTCGGGGAGAGCCTGGTCTGGAGCAAGCCCTCTAAGGAGTCCAAATCCAAGCAGAAAGCTGCTGTGTCAGGGAAATCCTCCAGCTCTCAGCAGCCTCTGGGCTCCAACCAGGCCCTGGGTCAAGCCATGTCCTCTGCTGCAGGATATGGGAAAACCATGCAGCTTCCCCCAGGTACATCTCTGCTGCTCTTTCAGGTAGAGCTGTGGGAGGAGAGAAGAGAAACCTCTCTTCCCTTGGGAACAGTTACAGCTCATGCTCAGGAAGGGACTGATGCTTGCACAACAGTGAGGGCAGTATCTGGTGATGACTTTTCCCAGAGTTCTGGGTTTAGGAAGATGCTCCATGTGGTGTATTAGACTCTCCTGCTTTTGCACGGTTGTGGGAAGCCAGGAAAGTGTCCCTTCCTGTCTGAGCCACGATGCGCGAGATTCCATTAACTTGCTCTGGAAAGGAGGTGGTTTCAGCAACCAGTCTTCTTGCCTTCCTTTGGAAGAGCCCAGGGGCTGATGTGCACAGACAGGCTGCTGGAGAGAAGGGAAAGGGTGGACAATTTTCCAAAGCACTTCATCATTTCTCTTACAGCAGTAACTGCAGCTGGATGGCTCCAAAGCTGCCCAGCCATGTCCCTGCCTTGCAGATATTGCTGGATTTAATGGGAGCCATGGGACTGAGGGTTCTCAGGAGATAGTGTGAGCCTTAGGAGGCTCAGCCCTGGCTCTGTGCACTGGGGCTGGGTAGGAGCATCTCCTGAGCCCTTCCAAGCCTGACCTCCTCTCACCCCTCCTGAGGAGGAATGTGCTGGAGATGTTGCTCATTGTGATGATTTTCTGTCACTCTTGGTCTTGTTGTCTGTGGACTGAACCAGGAGAGAGGTTTTGTAATCCAGGCCTTTTTCTTTGGCATCCCTAAGGACCTGTTCCATTTCTCACGCATGGAATAAACTTTCCCTGCAGGGAGGACTTAGCCAGAAAACATGAAAAATAAAACACACCAAGAGTTTAGGATTTACCTGAAGGAATTTATTATCCTGATCAGAGAAGGGAGCCAGTTCATAACATCAGTTATCAGCCTAAATTTAAGTGTAGAAACAACTTGTATCCTGTTGTGATTTAATTCTGTCAGTAGCTACTTTAACTGCCTGGAAACTCTCCCCAGATTTGCTGCAGCTGAGAACTGAAAACAACACTTTGGTTTGGGTTCCGGCTTGAACCTTAATCAGCTTCAGTGGAACTGGAAGTGGCACTTCCCTGTGAGGGTGGGGAGGCCCTGGCACAGGTTGCCCAGAGAAGCTGTGGCTGCCCCATCCCTGGAAGTGTCCAAGGCCAGGTTGGAGGGGGCTTGGAGCAACCTGGGATAGGGGAAGGTGTCCCTGCCCATGGCAGGGGGTGGGACTGGATGAGCTTTAAGTTCCCTTTCAACCCAAACCATTCTGAGATTCTGTGATTCTAGGAAATGTTTTCCCTTCCAGAACAAGTTAATTCCTCTGTTTGCACTGAATTCTGGCAGCTGAGAGAGAGACTGAACCTGAGCTTCCTTTCAGCAGGACTTTGGGCACGACAACTCAGTATCAATAAATTGACACTAGGCAGAAGGAATCTGGGGGTAATTAATAGCTGTGATTGTTCTGTATCTGCTGCTGGGAAGGGCAGAAGGAGCAGACAAGCACACGTAGCCTCACAGTAACTTGAGCTGTGTTCTCTCCCCAGGTGCTGGAACACCAGCTCTGCCAGCAAAGCCTCCCTCGCTGCCTCTGGAGCCAGACCAGGAGCAGGACTCGGAAACGAGCCCTGAGGAGAACTCGACTCCCCCAGGGGATGAGGAGCAGGGGAAGGAGAAGCCCAAGAACCATCAGGCAGCAGAATAGGGCAGCTCTGGGCAGGACAGGCAGTACAGGAGCATCTCCAGGGCTGCCTGAGACTTGGAAAGGGAGCTGCCCTCCCCCTGCCCCACAGTGGCTTCTCCCCACTGTCAGTCTGGATGCAGCTGTTTTCTGCCAGTGATTTTAGCACATGGGCTCTGCCTTGTCCCAGAGGGTCTTTGCAGTGGGCACAGAAGGTTTCTGTGTAGCTAGTCTTAGTGTGGTCACAGCTCACTCCAAGGGACTGGAGGATCCAGCTCTCCACAGGTTGGGTGTGAGTCCTCCAGAGGGATGCTTAGCAAAGCCAGCAGTAGATTTAGGATACTGGACCCCGAGGAGGACCAGACCCTTCCAGTGGCTGAACTGGTGAGCAGCTGATTTTGTGTAAAGAACCAGAAAACGGAAGTTTCAGGGCTCTGTGCTTGCTGGTGAAGCTCCCCAGGTGTTTGACATTTCCTGCTTTTAGTTCTGCACTGTTGGATTGTGTCACTCCATAATTACCAGTCCAGGAGAGTAATGGAAACTTCTTGGAGGCAGCAGTGGACAAGCAGCATGAGCAGGATCTGAGTACATCCCAGCCTTCAGCTGTGCTTTGTGGTTTGCTGCTCTTACCCAGAATGACATTAATGCAGCTTTAGAGCCCAGCCAGGAGCTGAAGTGCTCCCCTGCTCCTCAGAGAACACAGAAAGAGCAGGAACCCTCACCTTCCCTGGGTTCTGATAGCCCAAACTTCCTGCTTATCTTAAATGTGGCTTTTTCCTCCTCCCAGCTGTCCCCTCTGCTGGGTTTTGGGTCAGTACAGCTCCAGGGCAGCACTCCTGGAAGGATTCCCTCCTGACAGGAGTTGAAGAAAACAGGATTTTTTGTGGAGTGCTGGCAAATTGAAACAAGCAATTGAGACAAGGAGCAGTGTCAATCAGGTACAGTGCAGAGATTTTTATTCACATTTAACTTCTTACACTGAAGGTTCCTGCAGCCTAACAGAGTGCTTGGGAAGAAAAGGTGAGAATTCTTCACCTCACCCCCCAAACTTTAGTTGAAGACAGATTTTTGTCCTAGGATGCTTTGATGGGGTAAATGTCACATGTTAGTACACAGGGATTTGTGCAGTTGGAGGTACTGTGAAGGGATTTATTTTAAATATGTATTTTGCTGAAAAGCTTATGCAACAATGAACCAATTCTATAAACGAAGCAGTAGCACCTTCTTATTTCCTGGGAGCTTCATGTCTGAGGGAGCATTTTTAAATCTGTCATTCCAGTTGGATAATAAATAGAACTGCAGTTCCTTGTCCTGTCCCCTCTCCTCCCCTGGGCATGGTGATGCTGGCATTTGCATGCAGTAAATTCCTAAGGTCTTTCTGGAGAACTTTTTTGTGCTAATGGTAATGAGGCTGGACTGTTCCTTCAGCTAGAATTAAGCAGGGGACTCTTCAGCAGGACTGCACTGAGGCATTTAGGGATTTTGGAAATAACACCTTATGTTCCAAAACCTGTTTCTGGCAGCAGCCTTAACTCTAATCTCCACGTTTTCCCCCTTAACAGAAAAGAATCATGAGTTTAATTTCTAGGGAAGCAGAAACCATTTGCTTTAGGACTTTTCTTGCCCATTTTAGGAAAAGGTCTGTGATGAACCAGGGTAAATCACAGAGCTCACAAGGTACTTTGCAGCTTGGCTTCTGCACAGGAAGCAAACTAAAAGACACTCAAACCTCAATGCCTGGGCAGCAAGACCTTGTTCCAGCCAAGAGTAATGATCTGTCCATCCAGCAACACGTGTTCAACCCAAAAAGTGTGGGTTTGAGGTCCCTGAGACAACTGGATGCTGATTTATGGCACAGGCAGTATCAGTGGAGAGGTGCTCTGCTCCTGTACTTGTTTGCTCAGTTGTGACTAAGCAAGGTGCATGTGGGGGCCTTAAAGCTGTGCAAAATTTAGATTTCCCAGTTGGGAAGTGGGTTTCAGTTGGCAAAGCCTCTTCTACAGAGACAGACAAGCCTCAGTGCAGAATGTAGGAAAACTGTACTAAAATAATAGCTCCACACATAAATGCACTCAAAAGAGCCTGTGTTAGAACAAGTACTTCATCTGCCAAGACTTTTCTATAAGAGAAAACACAGTTCTGCTATAAGAAAAGCTTTACCACTCCAACCAAATGGCTCCAAAAAAATCAGAGTTTTTAATGGAAGATGCAGGTGAGACCTGAACCCAGTTTTACCCAGGCTGCATTGAGGGGCAGCTTTCCTGAGAAGTCCACAGAGGAGGTTTTCAGGGTATTTTCCCATTGCCCCCACTTGTATTTGAATGGGATAATTCCTGGCAGCCTTTGTGTTCCTCAGCTGCTGTGAGAGCTGCTCAGCACCGGCTGATCCCAGGCTGCTTGGAACAGGCCGAGCTCCTGGCACAGGAGGGAGTGGCCATGTGCTGTTTCCAACCTGCATCTTCCTTTTGCTGAGAGAAATCCTCCTGCCAGAGTCTGGATCAGTGACTCCCTGGGAATTCAGCCTGCATCGCCCTGAGGTGCTACATGAGGAACTGCTCCACGTGTGATGGAGGAGAACTTCATCCAACATCTCCAACAGACAGAGCCAGCATTCCTGGCTCCAAGATCCAAGTTTTCCTGCAGAGGTTACTAAGACCTAGTATTTTCCTCTGGTTTCCTCCTGTTCTCCCCAAAACTCCTGAGTTTCCTTAGCCCAGGACTAGGAAGGCAGCACATTGTGTGTCCGTGCTGCTCCAGTGCTGCTCCAGAACAGATTGCACAGAGACAATCCTGGCACAGACACGTGAGCACTTCACTCACTGACAACCCTCAGCTTTCACCTCAGCTGCAAGCTCCAAAAAAACTCCAAACCAATGTTCAGGGTAACGGATAAAAGTTCTGTTGTACCATTCCACAGAACTGTCCCACTATTCACTGCTTAGGACATGGCTGGAAAGGTCACCCTGTGGCACAGAAATCCTGGTAATTCAGTGTATCATTACAGAATAAATAGTAAAAAAAAGTCAAGCACAACTGGTGCTGGGTTTCCATTGGGTTTTGGAATGGATTTAGTGCTGTCGCTCTCCAAGCTTTGGATTCCAGTGGCTGAGGAGTGGAGCTCTAAAACATCTACCCCAGGTCAGAGCAGTTGATGAGGTCTGTGCTAAAGGCAGAGGAAGAACATTTCAGCACCAGTTCTGTAAAAGGAACTTGGGAAGGGAGGGCAAACTTAACTGGATCTCACATATCCCAACAGGACATAACCAGGAAACACAGAAGGAAATCAAGTAGTTCTTTAGTAATGCTGTGACACTCCTCTGGAGAGGAAAAAAAGGTAGAGCCTTTAAACTGGCAAGAGATGGATTTGGGATTGGCTCTTCCATGGCACAGCACCAAGGGCACAGTGGAGAAGGAACGTGTCCTTTGAGACTCTGCCAGACCCCTGTGACTCCCACCTCCCAAACAATCCACCACTTGACCCTCAGGAAGTGCCAGGCACAGAAAAGGTGGGAAGAATGCTCATTTGGGATCATGGATAAGACAAACCCAAGGCAAGGTGGCTGCAGGGACACACGAGTGGGAATATGCAGAGGTTTTACCACAGGGAGCTGTCACAGTGCTGAGCTCCAGCACAGTGTGTGTGAATAAACATTTCCAGTGCACACCCGGGTTCAGGAGTGTGAGCCTGGCTGAGGTTTGAGTCATCCATCACTCTGGATTTCAAGGTGTGACACAGGAGAACAAACAGAAGTTGTAAGGACAGAGAGGATCAGAGGGAGCAGGGTCAGTTCAAGCCTTGTTTTGAAGCTTTGGTATTTTTGCAGCTGTTAAAGCAGCTTTTTTTGTTGTCACTACTGTAGCTGTGCAGAGGTGTGAGACTACACGTGCAGGGACTGCAGGAGCTCTGCCTCCCTGTCATTAATTTGGGAGGCAGAGGGAAGTTAAGCACATCATGTTCACAGCATGAGGAACACAAAGCAAAGGCTGCTGGGCCCCTCCATTCAATTCAGATTTATTATCATACAGACTGTTTCAAAACTTAATCAGGGATCCCACTGGCACAGCTGGTGAACAGGTCACCGTGGTTAAGGATTCTCCTTGGGAAGTGGCCTTGGGGGCAGGTGAGCTCTGTGTGCCTGATAAAGCAGATTTGGGTAGAGCACAGCCTGGCCTTCCTGAGCTGCTGGGATTTGAGCTGGGACTCACCCTGCCAGGCACATCCGTAATGGGCCACAGGAGAAGTGGTACCTGTGAGAAACAACAGGAGCAGCAGGAAGGAGGAGATAACAATAATGATGAGTTTAGATTTTAGGCCCAGATGATTTCTAAGCAAAAAACTCCTTTTTTATAATTATTTTCAGCAATTATTTATTCAAAGTAGATTTTTTTTAAAAAAAGTTAATTTAGGCCTGTCCCATCCTGCTTAATACAAGCACAACTGACCCTCAGACAAGGTCTGTCAGTGCAGTCACGTGGTTTTAAGTGGCCATAAGGAATGTCAGTCCAATCAGCCTCACACCTCTGCAAGTGTTTTTGGAAGAAAGGAGTGAAATACAGCAGCAGTGCCATTGCTGGTGACAGCTTGTGTGTATTTGGTTTTGGTTTTTTTCCAGTTTGAGAATCCACAGAACTTGGCCCAGTGTCAGGAAGTGGGACCCAGCATAAGCAAAGGATCAGTTTCCAGCTGGCAGATCCATGGCCTTTGGTGGCCCTAGGAGTGGGCTGCCTAAAGGCCACCATCCCAGGCTGCAAAGTAGCCCTGCTAATGGCCTTGGACCTCTAAGACAACTGAGAGGGTTTTTAATTTAGGAAGACTAAAACAGAAGTCCAAGTCCTATGCTACAGTATATGAATAATAATAATTTAAAAAATAATCTGGGTAGAAATACTTCCAGTCCTAAGAAGATCCTGCACCTGGATAAAATGCTGCGACTCAAGGGACACTCAGGATGGGATGAGCTGCAGGAAAACACAGCACTGCCTGTACTGCTCTGTGCAACACACAAGACCTAGCTCAGGAAAGCTGAAAGCACACGACAGGCAGCATTGTGTGCTGAGTCAGTGCAACCACAACAGCTGCCAATTTCCAGCCTTGCAGAGCAGTCAGGATGGCTTTTCCCAACAGGAGAACACCACTGACAGCAGTGTGACAGTGTTATTGCAACAGATCACTCCACCCTGGGTGACACAGACTCTCCTCCCTCCCTTCAGGTGCAAAGCCTGGCCTGGAACAACCTCCTGCAAGCTCTGGGGAGGCACAAGCTTGCCCACACACGCTGATTGCACTTAACCCAGTTTGCTGAAGTGTCTGGGAGAGCTGTGCAGATACTCTCCAAGTTCCTGAAGTGGCCAGAGACAAAACCATGCTGGAAAGAGACAAGGCCCATGCTGGTGCTCTGCAGCTGGCAGTGTGTGACTGTGGAGAGGTAAAAACATGGAAGCAAAGTATTTAACAAGGACACATGGTTCTGCTTGTTTAATTTCAAAGGCCAGAGCAAAGGAACTATCGGTGACCTAGTCAAAAAAACCCCCAATATCAAACCCTAAAAAGGCCTCCTCACTTCACTCTTACCTGGAAAATGCTATTGCAGCTTCTGAGCTTCCAGAGGGACCTTCCCTAATATATTAACCTTCCCAAATGGAGGGCAGGGAGACTGAAGAATTTGGCACAACCATTCTCAAACCAAAAAATGAGTCTCCAGCCCTCAAGAGCTTTTCTGTAACACACCAGCTGTGAGCAGAGAAGGTATTTAGTGTACAGCAAACATAGGGAAGGGTTTGGGGGTTCCCTGGTAGGGAAACAGAGAATAGAAACCCTCATTATCTTCACGCCTAGTTTCCCAAAGACTAAGCACAGGCTACTGGGGCTCAGTGAACACCTTTAGTCACAGACTAAAGAACCACCTGTGCATCCTGGAATAGGTTCAGTCTGTGTCACATTTTGGGACCGTGGCTCCCTCTGGGGCTGGGAAACACCAAGAGGTGATTTCACCAGGCAGTAATTCCATTCTCACCCCAAGCAAGGTTTGCAAAGTACTGGGAGGAGATAACCCACAAGCCTTTTATTGTGAATTTACCAGAGGCAAGGCAGGGCTGGGCACTGCTGTGCTCTCCCTGGGATCCAGGGCAGGAAATTCTCCTGCTGCTGCACTTTCCAGCACTACCAGGCAAGATCCGTTCTGAGCTACGAGCAGCAAACTTTGCCAGCCAGGGATTTTGGTCTGTGTGTCCCTCCCCCCTGCTTAAGACAAAGCCAATTTTCACATTAAATAGTAAAACATCTGCACCTGCACGTGAAGCCTTCGAGTCACTGCCCAGTGACTGGAATGTAGCTGACAGTTTACACCTGGAATTATTCTTTGGCTCTTTGCAGTTATACCCAGAAAACACACCACACCCTGCTTCTGTTCCTATGCCACCACTGCCTCAAATCCCAATCCACGGGTCCTCGGACACTGTGCGGTGTTGGAGAAGGAGGGCCCTGTTTTCTACTGAGGATACACCTCGGAGTACAGCAGTCCTTCGGCTGAAATGGCGTCCCCGAGCCCCACGGTCCGCACGGGATCCTTGCACACCAACACGGGTGTGAAGTGGAAGGAGACGCCTTCCCTGTGCCACTGCACCACGGGCTCATCTGGGTTCACGGAGATTTTGGAGGGGGCCTCTGTGTGGGAGGTGAGGAACTCCAGCGGAGCTTTGAGGAAGACCTTGCTGGTGTCGATGGTGTCGGTGGCACAGGCCTGGGTGCCGGCCGCCCTGGCTCCGGCCGCCACCGCCGCCGCCTGGTTGCCCCAGTGGCCATCCACGGTGACCAGGATATGGTAGGCCAGGGTGTGGAAGTGGATCCGTGTGAGGTCCGAGGCCCGCTCCGCCATCTTGCCGTGCTCCTTCAGGATCCAGAAGAGGATGTCGCTGACCACGCCCACGTCGGGAATGCCGCTCCAGGAGGCCAGGGAGGCGTGGGGACCCGAGGCAGACTGCGTGAGGAACAGCAGCTCCTGCTCGTTCAGGCCGATGGAGTTGACCAGGGGAAAGACCTGCTAACAGAAACATGGGACAGCAGGTTTGCCTTCGGGGGCACACTCACATCCGGATTCCTCCCCCAGGCTGGGGTTTTTACAGTACGCTGTTACTGGCTCAGCAGAAGCAGCACCCAGTTCCCCGGTCACTGCACTTGGACAAGCTGGCAGGAATTACTTAGCCAAGAAAACATTCCAGTTGGTGCCATTCATTTTCCAGACACACACTTTGACACTAAAGAGTAACAACACATCAAACTCCACATAAAACGTAACACTGAGATCAGAGCTGTGTCAAGCTAAACAAGGAACCACCAGGATCCACAGGAAAAAAATTCTGTAAAGAAACCAAGGGTTTTTTTAAATTACAGGCTTGGCTCAAATTCAATCCTCAAGTTATCTTTGAATGCTGGATGTTAAGTTTTTATTTGCCTGGTGATACTGAACCTGATCAAAAGAGCACGTCCTTTCATTTTCCTTACCTGATGCATAATGTTGCTCATAAAATCCTGGTCAGTCATACTGGCCAGCTCCAGGTGAATGGGAATGTCAGTTGGGATATCGGAGATGGAGGCCACAGCCTATAGGAAAATAGAAAGAACAACCCTAAACCATATATTTATTAAGAAACAGAAGGAGAAAAATGGTTTTGACTCGAGATACACATCCTTTATCTTCCTGTGTATGGATTTAAACAACTCCAAATGAGATGTCTGATCTGTGTATGTACTGCTAAAGGGAAAAAATAAAAACTTCTAGTTTTCAGAATCCCAGGGCAGGAATACTGTACCTAACCCTAATCTGCTCCCAGCTCAGCACCTTTCTAATGCATTAATTCCAAAACCTCACAAATCTGAAGCAGCTGCAGAAGAGCTGATCATAGAACACAAAAAAAGCCAGTGTCTTGCATCAGGGCAGGCACTTGGCTGTAAAACAGGTGGTGCAAGACAGATGCTGCTTCAGGAATGCAAGTGTTGATTATAATCTGGATCATCTTGCTATCCAGGATAGAAAAAGTGTGGTTTAGCCCCTGGATAAGCCCAGTAACCAGGTCAGCAACCTCCAGCCAGGCAACCAGCCCTTTTTCCCCTGGATAACCCACTGAATCTGAGAAAAAACAGTGTTACAAGATTGGACTTTGGCCATTCCTGCACTTCCCACTCTCCTTTTGGCAAGCAACACTAAGATCTGTGGGAGGTCTGAAGGCACAGCCTTCCTACACCTTCCCACCTGGGAAAACAAAGCACTTGTTGGAGTGGACATGAAGGAGATCCAGGGATTCCAGTGTCTCACCTCCATCAGTCGTCTGTGTCGCATCTCCTTGCTCTGCCCCTCCATCATGTGGAGTCCTGAGAGCACCACCAGGTCTGGCTGGAATTCATCCAGGCTGGACACGAACACCTCCAGCATGTTCAGGGCGCCGTTGGACAGGTCGTGGGAGAAGATGAAGCGGTTGGCAGCGGGGGCCCTCACTCGGCCCCACTCTTCACCTGGGGTGCAGCAAACAGGACCAGCTGTGTGTGAACTGCTCTATTCCTGGCCACGATCACAAATTCAGTGGGCTCCAGCAGCAGCAGGAAACCCCATGGATTTGTTTTAGCCATTACATGAGGGTTACCCTGAGTTTCATCGGCATGAGGTTAAATTTGTGTTTTCAGGGAGCATTTTAGAGTTCTTGGAGCCTTAGAATGACACCCCTGAGGCTGTGCACCCATCTTAGTGATGTTCAGGGCTCCCATTTAACACTCAGCCTTTGGCAAGTTGTACCTGCTTGATACTCCAAGATGAGATGGAATTCATCTCTTTCCTGCATGGATTCAGGTGGCACAACCACGTTGTCATCAAGCAGTTCGTGGAGTTTGGGACCAACTGGGCCACAAAGGAGGATCTAGAAAACAAGGAAAAACAAACAAGGTTTCCCTGCCATGTCTCTTGCTAAAATTTCAGCATCACCCAGAGAACTGACTTCAAAAAGTTACTAATTCAGTTTTTAAAAATAAGCTGTACTTTCAACTTGGAAGGCCAACTGTATGTTTCACCATCGTAACTTAAGAAATAACTGCCAGATCCCCAAAACCTACAGGGAAGTAACGTGAGAAAAGCAAATTAAAGAAGACAAGCAAATGGCATGACATTTTTGGAAGATGTGTGTACCTTCAGGTCTGGATTTGTCGCGAGCTTCTGCCCGATGAGAGCAGCATTTCCTCCCACATAAAGCTGTAAAACAAAGAGAGGTGGGTGTGGGCACGCCCTTGCTTTGGGACCTTTCAACATGTTCAGTCCTCAGCACAGGCTGGAGATTTTGGCTTTTTAGAAAAGGGTACCCCAGTTACTAAAGGTTTTTGGGGCTGAAGACAAAACAATTTTACAATTCTCTGCGAGATCTCAACAAATTGAGTGTTTTCTTTTTTAACATCTAAATATTCGTCTTAACAGCCCTGCAAAAATGCATTAATTCATAACATTAACAGTGCTGTAAAAATCAATTCATTCAGCACATAAACAGCCCCTACTCCTGTGCAACTTCTCTGTGGCTAAAACCTTTAGGTTTTTAGCAAGGCTGACAAGGAATCCTTTAAAAACTGCAGCAATTTTTTCTCCAGTTTGAGGATGAGGTGAAATCTGCTGCCTGTGCCCATGTGAAATGATGGGAAACCTGAAAGTTTCTTCAGGTAATAGAAAGGTCAAACTTTCCAGTAAAACTCTGCTTTGAGCTTGAAAAGCAATGAGTGTGGATTGTCACGAGGGTCACAGGTGCTCAAAGGAGGCCACGGAGATGCTCCAAGGGCTGGAGCCCCTCTGCTCTGGAGCCAGGCTGGGAGAGCTGGGGGTGCTCACCAGGAGAAGAGAAGGCTCCAGGGAGAGCTCAGAGCCCCTTCCAGTGCCTAAAGGGGCTCCAGGAGAGCTGGAGAGGGACCTGGGGCAAGGGATGGAGGACAGGTTGCCCAGAGAAGCTGTGGCTGCCCTGTCCCTGGAAGTAGTCCAAGGCCAGGCTGGATGGGGCTTGGAGCAACCTGGGATAGTGGAAGGTGTCCAAGGCAGGGGATGGAATGGGATGAGCTTTAAGGTCCCTTCCAAGCCAAACCAATCTGGCTTCTCTGACAGAAAACAGGCCATGGAAGGATACAGCTAAAAATCAGTTGATTCCTCACTGCCTGCCTCATTCCAAGGTGTTGGAGCCTCTTTTACAGCCTCAGCCCCATCTGGCTCCCCCAAGGCATCTTTGCCATTTCAGTTTGGAAAAGCCAGCAGGGAAGACCCCATTTAAACCCCTCCCATTCACAGCAGGAGCAGAATCCCACAGAAAACCATTAACACAACTCATGCTACACAAGTTTCTTCCTCAGGGCTGTGCTCTCTCTCTAGAGGGAGTGGGAAAGCCACCACTGACAGGGAGGCAAGGAGCAGGATTCCCACCTGTGCCGCGGGGTGCTCCGAGGCCGTCCGTGCGATGTCCTGGAACGCCTCGGCGTCGCTAAAGAACCGCTCGGCAGCCGCCCCTCTCTCCATGAAGTGGGAAAAAGCTTCCCTCAGGTCCTGCCTGGAGTTCAGGACTGCGTGGTTCCTCCCATCCCCAGGCTCCAGGCCCAGCGCCTCCAGCAGCTTCACGCCGGACAGGACCACGTCCACACAGGCGTTGACGCTGGGAGAGAGAGAGGGAAAAGGTGTCCTGGGAAAACCAGACCTCAGGGCACCTGGGAGTACAGTGAGATCGTGTCCCTGACTGTGCAGGGGCAGAACAACCAACCAAAGGGGAAAAAAACCTCACAAAGGCACAGGAACTTCCTGAAATTCTCTCCTAAAGCTTTTCTGTTTGACTTGCTTGTACTGCGCTCCAGAGGAGAGAGGGATTTCTAACTTTCTGCTGAATTAAAACAAGGAAAGCTGCGTGGTCCAAGGGTGGTCAAGTATGTTATAATACAGGATCTACTTCATTTCCTGCTCAAAAAGAACAGGCACAATAACAGTGGCATTTTTAATTCTTAGGAGCTTTAAAAAAATATATATATTTTGGGTTTAAAATGTGCTAAACTGTTAAAAACAAAACTGAAAGTATTCAAGCCTGCTAGATCAGCCTCCTGAGTTTCAACTGTTCCTAATACCCAAACCCACACACAAACTCCCCACACAGCCTGGTTCTGTTTACAGGGAGTCAAGAGACCAATTTGTCAGTTGAAATATTTGAAAACGGCATTTTTAAAGGACCATCCCAAACTTCCAGAAATAGCATGCAGTGGAAACAGGAGAAAAATCCTGCAATAGTAATGGAGGGATAAGAACCATTTCAGCAGATCCAGGTTTTATGAAAGTCTAACTTCCAGTCCCCATTTCTCACCCATTTAGTCACAGTCTAATTCAGACTAGAAGACAGGGAAGTTTCTGGCCGGAACCAGAACCCCAGAAAGACAATTTGGGAACATTGGCTCTTGTCTCACTCTGTGGATTCAGAGAGATACCAACACATACCAAATACTTCCTGAGATGACACCAGCAATTATTTAAGCATTTTGTGGAGCTGTTGTCAAGTGCCATTTCTATTCCTCTGCCCAACACTCCTCTGACAGGGATCCAAACCATCTGTAAAACTTGTGCAGGATCCCTGACTTTCTCCACATCTCCCCCCACGACACTCCAAGGGCCAGTTCCTGGTCCCATGTCATGTGGAGTGTGGAGTGCTCAGCAGTGACCTCTCAGGTGTCAGATTTGGGCTAAAATACATGAAAAGCTGCATCACACAAAATAAAGGACATGAAAAACCCTGAGGCTTTCCAGTCCACCAGGTAACCAGCCCAGAAATCCTCTGAATGTGCATCATCTCCTACACTGAGGACACAGAAATCCCCTTGTATGGCTGAGAAAAGAAACCATAAACTCAAGCAGCATTTTAGCCCCAGTTTTATATTTTAATGAATCGTTACAGATCCAAAGGCATGCAGCCAAGTCAAATTCCTCTGCTAACACAGAGCTACACAGCCAGGGAGGTGGATATCTCCTTCCAACACCCAAAGGCCAAATCTTCCAGTCAAAGTCAAGTTATCCTGCCATGTCCATATATTTAAAAGAAAGTGAGTCAAGCACTAAATATAACATCCAGATTAATGGTCAGACTTAAACCCAGCACTTAAGATCAATGTGACATTCCTGAACTTTCCCCTTGTTCTCTTCCCACTTTAAAGAGAAAGGGTGTTGGATTTCCATGTGTTCAGCATCCATTGCCTTCTCCTCCCAGTTCCCTCATCTCTCTTCTCTCCTGCTCTGCCTGGACTCAGTTACCTCTTTCCAAAGGCAAAGGCTTCGCTCCCTTCTCCACTTTCTAAACTTGTCCATGGTACCTATTTACTGCCAGCCCGTGCCAGCTGGACCAGCAGCTCCACCTAACCCTAACCCTCAGGCTCTGTACATAAATTTGTTTTACAGACAAGCAAGCCAGGGATAAGATCTCTGGAGCTGGGCTGCCAACTGGGCCTGAGTCCGGCTTAAATCCCCACCACAGGAGCTTTCTGGATCGTTAATCCCCTCAGCCGAGGTCCAGCTCTGACCGAGTAGAGCTGCGGGAGGTGCTGCACTCACTGCTGGCTCTCTTCAGGAAATCATGGAATGGTTTGGGTTGCAAGGAACCTTCAAGGTCATCCAGTCCCATCCTGTCACGGCTAGGGACACCTTCCACTATCTCGGGTTGTTCCAAGCCCTGTCCAACCTGGCCTTGGGCACTTCCAGGGATGGGGCAGCCACAGCTTCTCTGGGCACCCTGTGCCAGAGCCTCACCACCCTCACAGGGAGGAATTTCTCCCTAGTTTCCCATCTAAACCTACCCTCTGGCTCTAAGGTCTCCCTGTCCCTTGTGCTGTTCGTCCATCCCTTGTCCCNTGTTCGTCCATCCCTTGTCCCAAGTCCCTCTCCAGCTCTCCTGGGGCCCCTTCAGGCACTGCAAGGGGCTCTAAGGTCTCCCTGGATTCTTCTCCAGGTGAGCACCCCCAGCTCTCCTAGCCTGGCTCCAGAGCAGAGGGGCTCCAGCCCTCGGAGCATCTCTGCGGCCTCCTCTGGACTTGCTCCAGCAGCTCCACGTCCTTCTGCTGTTGGAGCCCAAGACTGGAGGCAGCTCTGCAGGTCGGCTCTCACCTGAGCGGGGCAGATACATGCCAGTACATCCCTATCCACGCCGGGGCCCCAACACACCCATACCCCCACATCCCGTACCCACACACACGGACACCGGGATGCACATCCCGGCCCAGGCGCGCTCCCCGCCCCGCCGCCAGGGGCGCTCCCCACGCGCTCCCGCACCTACCCGACGGCGACGCGCGCCCAGCCGCGCGCGGGGCGGACAATGGCCGCCTGCCAGGCCGCCACCGTGCGCGCCTCCAGCGAGCGGGCGCGGCGCAGCGTCCCCAGCAGCGAGGCCGAGAGCTGCCGCAGGGCCGCGGGGGGCAGCTCGGGGCCCAGCACGCACAGGTAGCCCAGCGCCAGGGCCAGCAGGCCCACGCACACCGACCGCTGCCACATCGCGCCGGGCGTGCTCCGCTCCTCCTCCTCCACCCCCGCCGCCGCGGCTGAGGCGGAGCGCCGCCGGCGGGGGCCTCCTTACGCCGCCTCCGTAGCGCCCCGCCCCCGCCGGCTGCCGGATGGCGTAAACCGCTTCGGGAATGGCGGTGTGTCGCTCCCCCTGCGCAATCTGTGTGCTGCCCGGCGGTGCGGCTGCGCTGCCTGCGTAACTCGGTACGGGAATAGCGCTCCCTCTGGGCAGCTTGCGTGCGGCAAGGTAGTGCGGCTGCGCCGCTTGCGTACTTCGGTACGGGAATTGCGTAGGCGGCGCAGGCGGCGGGGTGCGTCGTGAGGGGAAATGGCGGGGCAGCGGCTCCCTCACGGCACCGCTGCGCCGAGGCTTCCGAGAACGGGCCGGGCCGGGGCAGCCGGGCTCTTGGGCAGCAGGGAGCCGGGGCGAGGGTCCCGCAGTGAGCACTGCCCTGTTGCTGGGGACTTCAGCAGCGCTGACCTAAAGCCTGGCTGGGCGTCGCACCTGCACCGCCAGTGTACGTGGTACTGCTGTCCCCCTCCCGTCCCCTGCGTTGTTCCTCACGGTGCCCCTATTTCTTTGTTTCCCAACACCTGTGTAGGTCTGTGTTGTATTTCCACTCTGCCTGACCAGAGCAGTGCTTGTGGCCCCACAGTTCCTCTGTCCTGCCTCACACCAAAGCCTCTCCTTGAGCTCGCATCCAGCAGTCCAGTCACTGACCAAAGCTAATCACCAGCCCTAATGCATAATCTTTCTTTTTTGTGGGATAGTTCCTGGTCTCATCCTCTTCCGTGGTGAGTTGACCTCATCAGACGTGCCCACACCCCTGAGGCCGTCTGTGCTGGGGGCAGGGGCTGTGTGTGCCCTTCGCTGCCTGGTTCACCCTTCACAGAGGTGCTGTAGCGAGGAAAAATGGGAGGTTTCCCTTTTTAATGAAAGGGAGTTTTCCTGGGCTTCTTTAAAAATCACAGGAATGTTCGCTCAGAGATTTATGACAAAATTTGCAGGAGTTTGACAACTGTGTGCCGTGGCGCGTTGGCTGAGGCAGCCGATAATTTTCTTACTCAGTTCTGTGTTGTGAGTGATTGTCATCTCCTCAGACTCTGACAAAGCAAACAGTAAAGGAGATGAGAAAGTGGAAGGCTTTTTGTTGATTTTTCTTTCTTTCTAGGATGATATTTAGTCAGTAACCATTGTTATTAATTCATCACTGGCCCTCGGGGCTCATCTGGCTGCCCATCAGGTTCCCTTTCGCACTCCGTAAAGGATCATAAATGACCTCCTCATTTATTTATGTATTCTCTTCCTCTGAAGTTACTCCTTGGAGCATTGAGGAGGCAGAGGTGGGCAGGAAAGGTGGATGATGGAGGCTGGAATTACTAGGAAAGGAGACAGTGAGAAAAAACCTCCTCACCTGGCAGCCGATGGTGACCAGGGGCACTGACTGGGCTTATGAGCCTAAAGCATTATGATAATGTAATGATCTTTAAGAACAGAATGCTGAAAACAAACTAGAGGCCTTTTTGCCTTCCCTGTTCTTCAAGAAATCCTTCAAACAGATTTTTATCCTTGAATAGCTTCCTGCTGAAGCACCCCTTAACAGAGTGTTCATCACCTCTCAGACCCTGTTCAGCCCACCAGAGTTGCTCCGTTAATGTGTAACCCCCTTTTGCTTTGCTCAGGTGGTCTTTGGGTTTTATCAGTAGCTTTTTCATTTGAACAAATTTAATTGTTTCCCCTTCAGTGCTTTTCTGGCTGATGTTTGATCTCTCTGTGATGATGAAATCTTGCTGGTTCCACATTTGCACTCCCCGGGGGATGGGCCCATGGTTGCAAACAGCCCTCCAGCCCAGGCAGGCAGAGAGAACAGAGCAAATACCTGCCCAAAACCCCCCCTGCAATCAGGGCTTCACCTGTGGGACCTGGGGTATTTATAGCCTTGTCACAGAACATCATAATTAGATGTGCCCACAGGGCTGCCTCAACCCAGAGCATTGTCACCGCTTGGGACCCGTGATTAGTCCGGTGTCAGGGTGTGGCTGCGAGCAACATTCTAACACAGCAAGCCTTTGGGGAATTAAGCCACAATTCCACTTTGGGGTGATTAGTTTGTCACCTGATGCTGATACAGTTGTTGGCCTGAAGACTAAGGTAGTCTTTTTTTTTACACCAGGTACAGTTCCCACATCAATGAAATCAAAGCTGCTGAGGAGAAACTGCCTCAGTTTGGTCTCCATAAACTGCTGGTGTTCAGCCTCCATGGACAGTTCTGTCAGTGCACTTGAACAAGGCTGCAAAGGTAATTGAAAGATTCGTTTTACAATCTGCCAACAAAAAGAAAAGGTTTGAAAAACCCCAAGTTTCCTCAGAGAACCTGTTCAGTTAAAGAGCTAAACAGCCATTTCTTGGTCATCATTTATTTTTAAGCCAATGGAGAACTAGATTTGCCTCAAACAGCCAAATTTGAGGTGAAATTGTCAGCTGAGAACTGAAATCCAGCTCTTTATTGCCTTCCCTTGAGCCACCCAGTGCCCCATGAATGTTTGGTTAGAGGTGATGGAGAGGGATGCAGGGCTGTTGGATTCATAGGATTTAACTCAGGCTGAGTAAAAAGTGTTAATTAAATCCTGTTTAATTATGGAAATAGCAAGCTGATTACTTCTGGGTCACTGCTGTGTGTTATTTCAAAGATACGACCCACTGATTTTAAGAGTTTTCATTGGGATACTTTTCTTAAAAGCATGGGAAAAGAAGGGTGAGAGTTAAGGAATTTTTTAGAATGGAAAGAGTTAAAATTTAATGTCAACAGTTTTCCTTCGTTTCTTGTCCCTGGTTTTATGAAGTCCTTTGTATAAGAAATCATTTTCTTGACAGTTTTGTGGTATGAGCTGCTTGTGACTTGCGGGGGTGGTAGAGGGACAGTGGTTTTAATCAGTCTTCAGTTATTGGAAATTGAACTTGTTCCCTTTAGGAAAAAAAAAAGAGAAAAGGTGGAAAAAAAGGCTTTTTCTGCAGGAAGCAGACAAAGGATACGTTTCCTTACTTGTTTGAAGATTGGCTATGGAGAGTTGCACACGTGGCACCTGCTCTCAGGCCACTCAGAGCTGACAGACCTTTAGGTGGGAGCTTTTGACCTCACTGAGTTTGCTCTTCTGACTGTGGACTTGGTTTGGAGAAATGAGGGTTTGCCAGACCCTCATTAGGCAGGAGGCAAGAGGGAAGGCAATAAGGTTGGGCTGGGGGGGGAAACAGCAGGGAGGGGTGAAAGCCAAAGCTTTCAGTTCCCAAAGGAGCTCTGGAAACCTGTTTTTCTTACTTTGAACTCAGAAGCTTTAAGCAATCTATACTCCTTGTTAAGTTGAATTTCCATATTCAAATGAATTCATTCCCTTTGACCTACTTTGGCCAGTTAAACTGTAGGCCTGTGCACAATGCGGGGAGGGGAGGAGCTTTTCCAAACGATGAATTCCTTTATTGTTTTTGGAATCAGTCATGTGTGTCTGTAGTGCCTGGGATGGAATCTTTAGCTGGAGCCAATAAACACTGGGCAGCACCCAGGGCAGGATTTGCATGGCAGATCCTTGCAGTCTGGTTACCGCCTGTCCTGTCCAACACTTCCAACATATTATCCCTTATCTCTGCCTCCCCCAGGCACCCTGGAGTCAGTTATTCAGGTTTAGTGTGTCCAGCTCACTCATCTGTGTGTCATCACACCTTGCTATCAACTGCCTTTGCTCACAGGCCTCATTTAATCTGAGCTGGGCGCTCTTTACAGAACCATACATCACTCCATGTGCATGGAATCAGTTTCTACCCATGACATTTCATGGGAGCCAACAGCACAACACGGTGAGGGGTGAGAGTTCAGTACTTCTGTGGCTTCACTGGGAGAGGACAAGGTAAAAATGGAAGGTAGACTCTTTGGATGGATCCTAATAAAGACCTGGAAAATTCAGAAAGTTTTGCTGAGCCATGCAGATGAGCAGAGGAACTCTAATTAAAATACAGACTCTGTGTTGTTCTGAGAAACTGGGCAACGTTCCCCATTTGAGCTCTGCCAGCATATCTCAATCCTGGACTTCAGCACCCACTGCTGCTCTGCTCTGGGAGACACCCACTCAGCTTGGCCAGCACAGCTCAATCTCGATCTGTAACATCTCATGCTGTTCCAATTTTGGGCCCTTTTTGAGCAGAAAATGCCATCTCTCTACTAAATTGTGCCAAATTGCTTAGTTTTGGCCACAGAACTCATTCTCACTTGTCACCTAATGGGATACCTGGAGACTTCCATCTACACTGTCAGCAACAGAGGAAGAATCGTGAATGCCCAGCCCCCTGCTAGGCCCCTAATTATATAGTGATGTGTTAATAACAAACACTCTTTCATGTCTTGGCAGTTGCAAACCTCTCCTCGGTAGTGCAGCGCTTCAGAAGTAGAATCGCACGGGAAAGATGCAAGTCCCAGTTTTAAATAATTAGTATCAGCTTAATCTGTTCCCAGAATGAGAGCTGGGAAGAATCTGAAGCTGTCAGCTGCCAGTTGTGTGGATGTTTTGCAGAATCTGAACCACGTTGGAGAGATTGGCTGTTGCAGAAGTGAGTGTTTGTGCACAGAGAATCTCTTTCCTTCCCTCCCAAGTTGTGAATGTGCCTTCCTTGGAGACCTTGCCACGTCCCAGTTTTTGAGAGCTCAGCAGTGAGAGGTAGAACAGTTTCCATCTTGGCTGAGACACCACAGCTGAAGCTGGCAACATCCACATCCAGATTCATGCATTTCTTTCAATTGGAGCCAAATTGCTGGATTTTGCAGTGCTGGTTGCTCACACCCTGTG
Source organism: Atrichornis clamosus (assembly GCA_013400975.1). Classification (NCBI taxonomy): domain Eukaryota; kingdom Metazoa; phylum Chordata; class Aves; order Passeriformes; family Menuridae; genus Atrichornis; species Atrichornis clamosus. The sequence continues at coordinate 48,546 of WBMZ01009015.1, forward strand.
GTGATCAGCCTGGCTGCCAGAAAATCCACGGGAACTGGCGCAGGCATGAGCCACCACCTGTGCTGCTGAACACCTCAAGCAATCAGAGGTGGTGGCAGTGACTGCTGAGCTCGGGAGCAATCACCTTGTTTCTGGAGCAGGTGGTTCAGCTCAATAGAGATGGAACAACTAAAAACTTTGTGGGAAGAAGACAGGTTAGGAAATTATCCTCAGGAAGTGAGAAACTTTATTAAGAACGTGTTTTGACTGCATTTCCAGCCTGGCCCCTGTGAGACTCCAGCTGCACCACTGTCAGGTGCTGAGAGCTGTAGCTAAACCCCTGTCAACCACCCTGTCAGGTGTGGCCCTGTGAGCAGTCACGTGAGAGTGAGAAGATGTATTATAGGTGTGTGGAGTGCTGTTCAGAAAAAAGGATGGGTATGTGTGAGCAGAGCAATGCTTTAAGTGTTTGCACATATTCTCAACTTGGCAAGATAGAAGATGAATGACAGATGCTCAGTCTTATCCTTGGGAAGGAACTCTGAAATCAAAACTCAAACTATTCTCCAGTCCCCTCCATCCATCCAATTTGCATACTCATGGTGAGTGTTCTGTGGGTTGTATCTCATCGTAGATACTTTGGATTCTGTATTATAGTTGTTATAATTTATATTCACATCATTTCAGCACTAACAGCAGTGCCAGTGTTGTTGGGAGTGAATGTGCCTTGAAATGTTTGGTGCCTGAGCTCAGTCCTGTGATACAAGGGGCATTGCTAAAACCTTGTCATGTACCTCAAACTAGCAAACTGCTGTAGTACAACCCCACCAGCAAAATTACACACCAGAAGTGTGACATTTATTTCTGTTACTGTTCTAGACAACTCCCAAAAGCTGGGTCTCTTAGAAGCCTTTAAGGCTGTGGTTGAAGGCCTTGCTGTGGCAGAGGACTGTTGAGGAAGGATTTAGGCAGGCCTGGAGAGGTGAGAATAGAGAAGTCAAGTGTTTGCTGTGCTGTAGCATCTGTCAGCTTGCAGTGCTGTATGCGGGGGCTGCTGAGGGCACTTTGCAGGGGACAGAACGGCCTCAGATCAGATTTCTGTGAGCAGGAGGGAGGGAAGAGGCTTCATTTCTGGCTGAGAGGCCCACAGTTTTACCAGCAAAATTATACTCGAGCTATCAGCACAATATAGCCTGTTTCTTTTCCTCCTTCAGTGTGTCACATGTGTGCCTGGAATAGCCGGTCTGGGTGGTAGGCACAGGGAGTGTCTCCATGAGGAGTGGTTCTTTCCTGCTGGCTCAGCTGCCATTTTGCCTTTCCAGTCACCCACACCACTGTGGAAGAATCGCTCGGGGTGGGGACAGCGGGAGGTGAAGGTGGCATCGGATACCCACTGCTGATCCTTGAGGACCCTGCCTTATAGCATGTCACTTCCCACAGAGCAGCCCCAGGGCCACCTCTGCTCTGCCCTTCCCACCCCTGTCTCTTCCTTAGCACCTTCCAGACTGTGCCACAGCTCCAAGAACTCTGGCATGTGCAGTCAGGTGCACAGTTCTGCTCTCTTGGGGGTGGCTGATCCGGATAGGACGTACTGTATGCAGTATTGTAAGCTGGGCATATTTTAACATGCCAGCTGAAGCCCTCAATCAGAATTTGCAGTGGATTTGTGTATTGGTCTTCTGAGAGGCAGTTGTTTGAGAATGTCACTGCTGAGACTGCCAAACCTATTTGTGTATTTCCTAGTTCATACTGTAAAGTGCTCACACACATCCCCGGGTTGTGTATTAACAGACACAGCTCATAAATAGTGGTGCCTGGCAAAGCTGTCGGCTCTAGATCTGTCCACAGAGGTTTGAGCCACAGAATTTGCTGTGACAAAGGTGTCCCTGGTATTTTCCTTCTGTGTGAACACAGAAAGCATAAGACGTGAAGTATCTGGTGTAAAATGAGAGCAGAGATAGTGATTGCAGCTGCATGTGGAACCAGATTTGTTTAAGTTGGTAAAAGAGGTCTCTAACCTCTTCCACAAAGAGACAACCATCAGAGAAATAGAAACATGGTTGAGAAAAGTGATGCACAGTGAGAACACCCAGAAAATGTTTTATAAAATATAGAGGGGTGGAGAAGCAAGAGGATGCTAAAACTGGTTGTAGGGGGAAGGGCTTGAATAAGATTTCAAAGAAAGTATCTTACGATCTTGAAAACTGTAAAACACTGGAAACCACAGAAATCCAGATCACAATCTGTCCTTTTAGAAGTATTTGAGGTCTGGTTTTTCTTATGTGAGTGTGTAGATATTGCTGAGGCTTTGTGAGCATGAAATTCCTTTTTCCTTTGTAGTTCTGTGGCACTTAGAAGTCTTGTGATGATGTCTTGCCTCTAGGCTGGGCATCATGTATGACAAGGAGAAGTACTAACCAAAAGAGATCAAAGTGAAAACCAGGTAGATTCCCAGGGAAACTGCTGGGTGATCAACCAGCTCAGGCTCCAGAGACTTCCTTTTGCAAGTCTGCATGTGATTTATGCAGTCTCCATTCTGTGAGCTCAGACTGCGCTCTATTAGTGCTGCAGGACTGACTGCTTCCCTGCAGTGTCCCCAGGCTCTTCGGGGTGGTGGGATGGTTGATCTCTGCCTCAGAGCCATGGGATGGTTGATCTCACTGCCTCGGATCACGGCACATCTCCTGTGGAAGTGGCTGTTGGGCACTGATGCACCACGGCGCTGTGCTCTGGAAGACAAGGCAGGTGGGCTACTCTCCACAGTGGACATACTGAGAAAAACTCTTCCTCCTTCATCTTGACAAAAGTACAGAAGAAAACAAACTGATGCCTTTTTATCTGTGCTGCTCTCTGGATTTCAGAAATGACTGCTGTGACATTTCCCTTCTCAGCAGAGGCGCAGGCAGACTGTCACTTTATTCCTTCCCCTTTTCCTCTAGCTGAAACATCCCACTGCAGAAGACCTCAGCAGCGAGTGACTACTCCATCTGCTGTCTAGAGGAGGTCATTCATCTCTAGAGGGAACACTTACAGACTTTTCAGTGACTTGCTCTGGAGGAATCAGCTGCTGACAGAACACTCTCCTGAGCCAAACCCACGCTTACAAGGACAGTTTTGGTTGCCCATTAACCTCAAAAACTATACAGTATAAAAAATAACCAGTGAAGAACAATCTGTTGATCTGGACCGGCTTCTGTACAAGGAAGAGTTGACTAAAAAGGAAGCCTTCAGCTCCAGAGCATTGCTGTAGAGGGCCGTGAAGTCCTCTGTGTCTAGAGGGTGAGCAGGGGGGCATGTCTGGCTCTCCCTTTCCCAGGTATCTCGCTGTTCCAGAGGTGGGACAGTGGGCTGTGGGAGTCTCCACTCTGACATGCCGTGACTGTCTTGTGTCCTGCTCGGGGGAGCAGAGGTGTTACTGAGCTTGGCTGTCACTTCAAGGGGAGTGCTGAGGTGCCAAATATGGAGGTGTGTGAGGAAGCCTTTCCCAAACAAAGCTCCCGTACTGGAAAAGAGCTGATAATCTTTGGAGTCTGCTATGGATTTAGCACTTAGCTGGCAGCTGAAGGTGAGAAAGATGGGTCTGGGCAGCTGCAACAGGACATGGGGCTGGGAAAGGGCACAGCTATGCACTGAGCACCTGATGAGCAGCCTTTGAGATTAGATTATCCAAGGAACTGTGCTACCAGATGAGGAGCAGGAGCCTGTGGACGGCTGGGTTTTCAGGCTGCTCCTGTCTCTGTCAAGACACAGGTGCTGAGATGCTTCTCACTGCTGGGCTCTTGAGCTTTCAGCTGGGCACCCGTCCAGCCATCCATCACTCCTTGGATTTGGTCCATGGGAAATCAAATGTGATCTGAGGGTTGCCACTGCGGTGGAGATATCAAACAGACACCTGGCATTTTATACAAACTGAGGGAAATTCAGGCTGAAAATAGAACTGGGCAGTGCCTTGAGTCTGTGAGTCTGTGCTGGGGCTTCTGCCTGGGATCATGACCCTGTGGATCAGCTCAAACACAAGGCAGACCCAGCTGTTTGGGTGTAACTGTAGAAAAATCAGTGTGGGGCAGCCCAGAACCTCAGATGAATTGAAAGCCTGTGCAGGGATTTTCTTTTTTCCCTGTGATTTGATCACATGAGGAACAATGGAGCGGGTGCTTCCACGCTTTGTGGTACGACTGACAGATAGTGCAGGGGAGGCGAGACTGGCTTTGTTTTCAGCTCTGAAACCCAGGAAGGGATATGTTCTTTGTGAATTAATTAATGTGGAGAAAAGGCAGTTTAACTATTTGACAAAAGATTCATTTCCACCCACTTCCCAGCTGGCGCTGGAGTGTGGCTTAGCCGTGGACTGTCAGATTTCCATCAGCCTTTAGTGTTCCGACTGAAATAGCAATTTTTGCTTTGCAGGGCAGAGAGTAACAGTTGTGAGCCTTGTGCTGCTCTCGGGTAGCAGGTAAGGGAGGTAGGGTTCTGCCCTGTTCTAGGCAGGGCTGGTTGGTGCTGCATGTCCCCTTCGGCAGATGCCATGAGCAGGAGCTAAACTTGAATCCCTCTGAGCAGGGATTTAGGTTCGTTTCCTAGGCTAGCAGGTCTCAGGAATTTTTCCCTTGACCTTGTTGTGAAATGAGGGAAGTGACAGCGTCCTTCACCCCAAGGGAAGGATTTTCCATGTGGGTTATTCAGTGTCTCAGCAGCACAGCAAGCAAGGAGGCGTGGGAGTCAGTGCAGTACCCAGTGACATTCTCAGACAGGCACAGAGATGTCTTCAAGACAGAAGCTGAGGCAAATCATAATCACAAAGTCATTAGTCTGCTAACAAGAGCTGGGGGAGTAAACCTCAAATGAAACCCTAGTTTGCTGTAATAGCACACAGCAGATGAACCTCCTGGATTCCTGAGGTTGGGACTTGACCCGGGAAAGGTGTGTGCTGCCATTTCAGAGGCTGTTGGGATGTAAAAATTCCATATTTCTTTCAAATATTTGCAAGCCTTGAGTCAACCTTACCAAAGAGACAACTGTTAGGGAGACATTTACATCCACGTGACTCACCCAGCAGGTCTTAACCCTAAGTGATAGAGGTGACCATGTCATCTGTTGGCAGTAAATGGAGCGGCAGCAGAGCAGTGGCTTTCCTGTGCATGTCACCGCTACAAGCAGAGCAAAGATGTCTCTAAATAGCACAGGAATGTTTTGCAATGGTGGTCTCATGTGAAAAGTTCAAGCTGTATTTCAAGGACAGAAGGTCTTCGAAGAAGGAGGAGATCAAATCCCCAAGGAGCAGTTGTGAAATGCCAGTGTTAGTGCCCCCCAAATGCCTTTGGCACATTTTGCTGAAGTGACACGCTGCAGCTTGTGTCTGTGTGATGAGTAAAGGACACCAGGGTACGGAGGTGAGAGCCTGAGCAACCTCACACATCATAAATACCACAGGGTAATGGAAAAATGAGATCTTTATTCTGAGATTTTTAAACGGCAGAAAAAGAGGGCACTAGCCAAACTTTGGGTGCAGTTAGCAGGAATCTGAGAACAAACTGTGGAAGACACACAGTTGTGAATATTTGCTACTCTGTCAAGATTGTGGGCACCAGCAAAGTCCCACTTAGTGCCTGTAGATATTTATACAAATAAGCTACTGCAGCCCCTGGAAAGACTTACCTGGGAGCTGCATGGCAGGAGACTTGGATGAGGTGTTTCTGAGAAGGGGAAGGAGTTGGAAGGACAAAGTAAGGAGAAGGACCTGTGTATCTCAGACAAGAGTGACCTAAGCCCAGTTAATCTAGATCTGTTTGTCTCTCAGCTGCCTAAAGCAGAAAATGCTTTTTAAAGATTCCTTTTGTCACTTCTGGCATTTTGATTTTAATCTGCAATGTCACCCTGGAGGCATAAACCATAAACTCAAGTCCCTGTGGAGCTGGGGCTCTGCAAGTGTCCTCATGTTACTGGGCTTCACTTCTTTGCTGGAATAAGAGCTGGTGTGAGCTCGGGAGGGAGCTGTGGGCAGTGCAGTGGCAGAGGTGGCTTTGGAGCCTGCCCAGATCAAAGTGAATGAGTAGGTGTGAGCACTGGTGGGGGTTCAGAGCTCTGTCAGGACAGTGTCACCATCACCGCCTGAGGCTGATGCCATGGTAGTGCCAGTCCAGCAGCTGGGGTGACCACAAATAGAGCAGAGACAGCGAATAGAGGGGAGTCTTTAGGGCTGCCAGAGCTGGATGTGGCACCCAGGCACAGTGTTTGATGCTAGGGTGATGGAGTGATGGAGTCAGGGACATGAGAACCTTGCCCATGTCTCCTTGGGACTTAATCTGTTCCTCACCTAGAGCACCAAAAGGGGAATTTCCTCGCTTTTGGTGTCTCCATGACCTGAAGCTGATTATCTCAATATTACCACAGCCACCAGTGGTAGAAGAACCAAGACAAAGCCGAAAAGTGCAAAGAAAAACCAAATTCTTTATCACCAGCACACAAAAGACCAGCTGGAACTACCACCAGGAGGTCCTGCCAGTGTTACATTGCTTTTTGTGGATAAATCATGCACTTGGGAGCCAGAAGAATCTACTGAGCAGGTAAATTCTTGCTGAAACCACAAATACACACACGCACTTCGGGTGTAGGACAGATGAGACTTGGAGGACAGGGTTATCCACAGTTTCCTGGGATGTGCTCAGCAGCAGGCAGGAGGAACAGACCTGCTGCCTGCCGTGGAGCACGGAGCAGAGTCCCAGCCCTGTTACAACCCCGTGTAAGCCACCCTTGTGTCACCACAGGACTGGCTTGCACTCACCCCATCTAACCTCCCACACAGCACGCGCAGAAGCTTTCACAGTGGCAGCGACAGAAGGAACAACCTTCCCAAGCCTGGAGAAAATCCCTTCAGTGCCAAACCCACTGAGGTCAGGGGCAAATCAAGACTGGCTCTGCAGGGGATGTCGTGACTCGGCAGATCTCTGAGAACATGTGACATGATGTGAGAGACGTGACGTTTATTTTTGCTGAGATGGATGTGGCAGGAAGGATTATTGCAAAAACCCATTTCCCAGCAGCAGGTGCTGGTGCATGAGCCAGGGTAGGGCCTGAGGCCACATCTGGCCAGGTGCTGCAAGTGCCCACTCTGGGAAGAGCAGGGCTGGGACACAGCACAGAGATGCTGCTTCTTGCTCATAGGGAGCCCTGGGCTTCTCATTTGCTTTTGGGCCAAATGAAATGTTTTGGTTAATTGAAATCCCATGTTATTTCATTTGTAATTTCTTTTGCTGATTTTATTCCAGCAACCGTAGTGTGGTGCTGAATGTCCTGTGGGTGTAGCTGGGTCTGACTCTGATGCTGGTGCCTCCTGCAGTCTCTTGCACTGAGGAAGGGCAGGACTCTTTCCAGTTTTCGTGGCAGCCAGGAAACTTTTGCTTCCTGGGAGTGGTGATCCCTGGGGGAAGACTGAATTCTCTAGCACATTGACAGGGTGGAAGCACTCAGCCAGGCCTGGCCTCAGGTCGTGTTTAATGTCCAGCCTCCTCTCTGTGTCTAATGAAGGTGATGAAGACCTTTCTGGATCTCCTGGGGATGGGACACCTCGTTTTCACCCACTTGGAAAGTAAAATGGCAACTGTAGAGCAGCTTTATTTATTCTGTCTATGCAATGTATCTGTGTTCATGAAGCTCCTTTATTCAAATCCTTAGCTACCAGTGCTAGGAGCAGTAACTTGCCCTTTAAAATGATAATAATCCCAAGCAAACTCCCTACAGAGACAAAATTTATCATTGCTTTGCCTTTGGTTTTGCAAATATCTCATGTTTCTCCTCCTAAAGTGCTGTGCTGATAGGTCAGGGGTGAGGTGCAGGGCAGCTTGGTCTGCTGTGTGGGCATGGAGATGCCTGGATCACAGTGCCCAGGGCAGGGTGGGGCAGGAGCAGCTGCTGGGAGAGGCTTTACAAAACCTCTGCGATGGTGGTGCAAGAACAAACCAGAGTTTTTGGCTGCTGAGGACAGCCTGAGGTGCAACCAGACTTTAGGTGATGAGCAGTGACCAGCGTCCAAGAGAGGGATAATTGTTCTATTACACACTCCTCTGGCAGATGCCAAACTCGTGTCCTCAGCAAAGCTTTTGTGAACCTCCTCACCTTTATCTGAAGTGCCCAGCACTGCTGCAAAGCTGTAGGTAGGCAGTGACTTCTGCCTCTGCTCGCCAAAACCCCTCAAGGTGCAGAGAAGTCGCTGCTGGTTTGGGTGCTGCCGGGGTTAGCCCTTGGTGGGCGATACCTGGCTGCCCGTGCACCTGTCCGGAGGCCGGGGCCGCCGGGCAGGGCAGCGCAGCCCCCGGAATCGTGCGGGATGCCCGCGCCGGGGGTGCCCCGGTGCCGCGGGAGAGGGCGCTGCGGGCCCGCGCTGCGCAGCCCGGGCTGGGCACAGGCGACAGCCAGGGAACCTCCGAGCGCGGGGATCGCAGCCCTTGGCAGGGGGAATGCTGCTGGAAACTTCACCCAAGCCAGCCCGGAGAGGAGAGGGACAGATTGTCGCTATCCGCTCGTGAGAAACAGGGAGCTTGTGAGTTACAGTATATTTAGTGCAGGGGTCTCTTTGCCTAGAAGGGTGTTTTAGTGGATTAATGTGCTTCCGAGTTCTGCTGCAGCTCGCCAGAAAGGACGGTGGGTTTTGATTCATACCACCAGATATCTTTTCCCCCTTCTTGTTCTGTTTTGGTTGTGCCCGCAAAATATCCAGTCCTGAAGGTTGTCACTAGACAGGGATGTTAGAAGTGGTCCAAATCTACATCAGAATAGATATGTCATGTCACAGACATTCGTTCTCTTCCCATTTCCATGGAAACATGGACTTCGGTGGTGTCAGGCAGAGCAGCCTGGCAGGATGTAGTGGACTCTCTCCAGGAGGAGCTGCTGGCAACAGCACTCAGAAATGTGCCTTGGTCTCTTCAGGTTTGGAAAGACCAGGTAGTCTGGTCCTTTAGAGTAACAGCACTTGACAGAGTGCATCAGAAACAACAGCTGGGACAAACATTTAACTCCCTGCTTCCTTCTTCCCACCGTACCCTTCCGCATCCCATTGCTCCATCCAGTCCCGCAGAGAACACTGCACACCACAGGCTCTGGTTTTTAATTTCCTGGGGGGTGGAAGGGGTGGAGAGCACATCTTGCGGCGGCTGACAGGCTTTTTGTTCCGTGCCAGTCCTTTTATTAACCCCCTGCTAGATCATTCCCTGTCTGTGCCGAGCTGCCCCCGCTGCGCTGGTGATGAGAGTGTTTGTAGCAGCAGGGCTGCCGGAGGGGATTACGGGGATCCCGCGGACCGGAGCGGCGGGCCGGGCACTGGGACACAGATTGCTGCCGCAGCCTCGCCTCCATCTGGCCTCGCCTCGCCCGAGGCACCTCTGGTGCTCCCTGCAGCACAGCAGTTGTGTGTCTGATCCCCCGCGGCCGTCCCGTGTCCCGCCTGGGAAGGGGGTGGTGGGCAGACTGCCGGCAGTCCGGGAGGGGGCCTGCTGCGAATGGATAGGGACAGGATGGAGGTGCAGGAAAGAGCAATGTCTGCTACGTCGCACTCCGCCATCCCACAGCTTCACCCAGCCCCTTTGATTGATCGTAGATCTTAGGCAAAAGCAAGTGTTTCCACTCAATAATCTTGCCCAATTCCCCTTCTGTATTTAAGGCCTGAATTCTGTAAAACATTTATCCCAGACGTGGGACTGTAGAATTTATGGGAGAAATTGGGATCTTTCTTAGCAGTTGTTTCCTTTTCCTTTTGGATCAGACTGCTGTTGGTGGTTGATTATTCAAACAAATTAATTTGGGATGCACACACAAGTTCTAATTAGCTGCAATTATTCACTTATTTCCCCCCTGCTTCCCTCCTACATTGCCAGAAATTAAAAAAATATCACCCTAACACAGTGTGCCCTGCAATAATTATCCCCCGGGCCAATCCTGAACCTCTCAATCTATGATCAATACCTTCATCTGTCAGCCACAATTAATTAAACACAATCCCACTTTCAGGGCTTTGATTCATATCGCCCCAGAACAGCTTACTGGGTATTATAATCCAGACTGATGCTAATGCTGTCCTCAAGTGGAAGGGAGGGGCTGACTGAAATATCAACCCCCAATTTCATTAAAAGCCAAGCGATAGAAGGGCTCTTGTTGTGAGGTGAGTGATGAGTAGGTGGGACTGTGTTCTCCTCTAGAGCCAGGCTGCTTCACGGGGGAATAATGCTGCTGGAATCAGACTGGGGCAAGGGTGTTGCTCTGGGTGAGGCAGGGAAGCTGAGTTAGGCCCAGCATGATGGTTTTGTTGTCTGTGCTGTGTGACTGTGTTCTGTTCTACAACGGCTTCTTTTTTTGGACAGTGCAATTTTGGAATTTGATACATTTCTGAACAGTAATTCAATATCCAAAGGCTGTTTAGAGCTTCCCGACACTGGTCTGTGGTGGTCCAAGCCAGAGCTCTGGAGATGCTATAACAAAGCTCTTAAAACCAGTAAAATTGTTTTACTTGAGGTTCTCCTGGTGCTTTCAATAACCCTCTCCTCTACACACGGAGTGGTAAAAGCAAAGAGGGATGTAGGGCCAAACCACACATTGGCAAAGCAGGGACTAGACCCAAGATTCATGGTCTTTTGCTACTCCCTCCCCTCTCCGCTGTCTCCCTCAGACAGGCAAGGAAGGAGGTCAGATCTAAGAGGGGTGATTTGAATCTGTTCCAGGTCTTAAACCTGAGAGCCCATTCCCTTTTTGCTGATGTTGGCCGTGTGTCTCAGCCAGCATCCTCTCCTTAGGACTGCTGCTTTCCCATTCTTTTTTAACTCTGATTCACAGTCAGGCTCCTTCCTGGATGCCTGTTCCTTGCACCTTCACCCTCAGGACTTCAAAAGCCTCAGATCCAACATGCAGGAGTCTGAGGGCAGCTCCTGTTATCCACAAAGGGCAGGCAGCTCAACAAATCTTTGAGTGATAAGAGAGAATGATTTCCAACTTCGAGCCACCTGGAATAAAGTGCAGTTGATGATGTTGCAGGGAGCCGTGACCCCAGAACTGGGAACAGCAAATCTAACTATGTTTGAGCTCTCCAGCAGTCCTCAGTGTCCAGTTTCATCAGTGCAACTGTCTGGGGGTTTCCAGGACATCTTCCAAGTGATAGATGTGTTTTGTTTTCTGCCCTTGTAGGACAAATGACTTTGGAGCCATAATCAAAGGGGAACAGGCAGGCACTGTAGGTCAGCTCGGGATTTGTGCTGGCTCTGTTGGAGGAGAGCCCAGTGTTTGTACAGAACAAGCAGGAGCCTGTTCCCAGGGCTGGAAATGTTACACTTGGCCATCCCAGCAAAACTTACACCTCGGTGGTACATAATGGAGGGAGGAAGGTATGGAAAACCTTCCCCTCTGCCTGTGTCCAGGGACAGCAGGGACAGCAAGAGCTCAGAACTGCGGCAGCCTTGCGTGAGGGAGCTGCCGAGCCAACCACAGCCTTCACTTGAATTTGGGAGTTCATTTCAGTTCAGTGAGGCAAGGGATACTTCCATGCCTGCTCTCCACACAGGGCTCTGCTGTTTGAGCTGTACCCACATGCCTGTTGCATCCAGAAATGATTAAAGCTGGAACATTTCCTAAGCAATTTTTGTAAGTTCGATAGGACATTCAATTAGGGAAGAGGAATGAGAGTGTGCAGTGTGCTGAGGCTGTGCAGGTCACTGAGTCTGCCTCGCTCACAGACCTCACTGAGAATTCACAGTGGCTTTGCAGCAAGGAAAAACAACCATGTGAAACTTGGAAAATAAATAATTAGTTGGGATTTTGTTGCTTGTTGTTTTCAAAAGCCTTTTCCCACCTTTTGATGAGGATCAGAGTGATAGCCAGGCTGTTGCTTTATCTGCACTTTAAACTTCAGCTTGTTAATTGCAAAATCTCTGCGATCAGAATGATTTTAGGTACAATGAAGCCAAAAAAATGCCAATTTCTCTGCTACTCACCTAAGAAAATGGAGTGATGGGTTTGTAATAGAGCAACAAACCACGGTGCCTTTGTGGGTGCAAACTGTTAGCCTGAGGTTCCCTGCAAGACAGAGGAACAAAGGCCACTTTGCTTTCATCAGCCACTTGAGCAGTACAGACCCCCCACCACCCTCCCTGAGTGAAGAGCTCTGCTGGTGAGTCTTTATTGCCAGGAGAAAATGAAAATTATATGCAAAATACAGACGAGAAAATTCCTATCTCTCCATTCGAATGCTGTGCTGGGTATGACATCACTGGGAGCCAATCAGCAAGCTCCCTTTGTGTCTGGCTTTCTAATAAAAGCCACTTCATCAGAGTAATTTGCAGTAATAATTTATTCACCTTCTAGGAATGGCAGCACCTGACGCCCTGAGCAGCTGAGGAGAGCGAGCGAGCCACGGTCCTGAGCCCCAGATGTGACTGTGCCCCGGGCGAGCACAGCTCCAGCTCTGACTTGATAAGAGTTGCCTTCAAGTTGCAGATAATAGAAGTGATCACTTGTGTTCATTAATTGCCCCATGGCTGAGCACCCCAAAAGGTTCTCTGCACTGCAGGTACCCAGAGCAGAGGCTGGTCCCCAGCAGGAGAAGGGGCTCTGGTTGGAAGTGTCTCAGTGGTGCCACATAACGGGGCTCTGCAATCCTGGGCAGGGTGTGAGGGTTCCCCTTGCTCTTCAGGGGTGTACAGGGACAAGGGGCTTCTTTGCATGGACACAGGGAAGAGTTTGGCCTTTTGAGTTTGGGGTTTGCCTGGGTGAGGGGCAGGGAAGCTGAAGGCACAGAGAGAAACCAAGGCACCACAGCAGTGTGTGCAGTTCAGATGCCTCGTGCTGTGCAGGGAAGGATCTCACATGTGGGAATGTCATGGATACAGCTTCCAGCAGTTGTGTCACTCAGTGCAGCTCACAGGAACCTTCTTTGCAGGTTGGGATAGCTCAGAGCTCAGGCTGGGATAGCTCAGATAACTCCATGGTATCCAACGTGGCATCCATCCTTACAGGCAATGAGTAATAGCTCTGTGAACAAGGACAGACCCCACAAAAAAGAGCAGCAGTCTGTGGGATCTCTCCCTGAATCCCAAGAAAATGTTGCTTCGAGTAGCACTCCAGGGCTGAGTAATCTGGTAGTGCAGGAGACGTGTGGGCTGCTCGTCCCACGTGTCACTAGTAGGAGCTTCACTGTGCCAGTGTGTTGTGTGGGAGGCTCTTCCAGAGCTGTGTGTAACTGCTTGGTAAGAGCACATTGGATGTATATTCTGGTGGTGTAATTTCCCTCAGTCAGGCTCTGCACACATAGTGCAGATTTGGAAACAGAGCACGGAGCACTGAACAGAGACCAGTTCATGAAGACAACCAAAATAAGAGATCACTTCCCCCCTGAATGATTTGCTTTATTTTACAGCAAACAAAAGCAGCAGGGCTGGGAACAGCAAGCAGATGTCCTGGGTCAGCCTGAGGAAGCCCAGGCAGATACACCAATACAAGCAGCACACAGGTCATGGAGATCTCAGTTGAAGATGCAGCCAGGTAAAAACCCAACGGTTGTTTGGTGGCAGACTGAGGGGGTGTTCATTCTCCTTGTGTTCAGGCAGCACCCCTCCTCTCTGGCTGAGTTGTCAGCATTGTGTCTACATAGCGTTTAGAGATTTTTAAATTAAAAAAAAATCCAAATAACTCAACCAGTGGAGTTAATTTGCTCTGTAAACCCTGCTGCGAGTGCATCCAGGCAGGCTTTGTGTCAGGTAGTAGTTTGTCTGTGGTAGTTCCCTTGCCCGTGTGTGCATTGATCCTGGAGAGCAGGACAGCTCCTGCTGATGAATGCCCCACCTCTCAGCTGTTCCCTAGGGAAGTGTTTAGCCAGCAGTCCGTGCTGTGCTCCTGGGGTCCATTATGAGTCACCTCGGAGGAGCTGCTCAAGGAGGGACAACCTTCTTGGAGCTTCCTGGGAAGCTCCCAAGGACCAGATCCTGTGCCTGTATGGTTGTTGGTGTGCTGGGAAGTACGAGGAGCCACAAGCAGTGTAAAGGAGGATTGGGGTGAATGTTTGCTCCCCTGGGAGTAAGTCTAGGTTTGCTCTACTTGGGTGTGGTACTGTCCATGTGATAGCAAGCCTGAGAGGCCCTAAATGTCTTCAGTAGGAGTGGAAGGTGCATGGCTCTTTTCTGAACCCAGGCTTTCCAGATTTGCCATTCCAGCCCCTCACTGGGGTTGAGATGTTTCCTTGGGTGTCTCCAGGACCACTTGTAGCAACCAGGAGACTCCGGCTGCAGCCCCCCGTGGGTACCACAGGCTGGCAGGGAGGGGTATCCCTGCTGATGATCCCTGGGAGACCCTCCCACTGGCCCTAATCAGGACTGTGACATCCAGCCTCACTCTTTTGGTGACTCCAGGGACTTCTGAGCACTGAGGTGCCATTCCAGCTGCAAGACAGGCCCTGGCCCCTACCCCCATACTGTAAAGCAGCACTGGGAGCTTTGGGAAGTGTTTTGCTGTTGGGATTTCTCCCATTTATTTGGTTAGGTTGAAGCACAGCAGAGATAACTGGGGAGGGGGAGGGCTGTGGTGCTGCCCCCAGCCTGTGTCTGTAGGACCCTTTTAAGCCTTGTTTATTGATTTACTTTGAAATGACATCCTCATCTCAAATGAGAGCAATCAGAGGTGGCAGAACTCCAGAGCAGAAGAGTTTATAACATATTTTCTAGGAATTGCTTGTCATATCTGAAGGGAAAATGGAAGGGTAACATAAACACACACAAAGCCTGGGGATAATGGCTATTACTGTGTGGAGACAGTGGTATCGGAGCCTGGAGTGATCTGATGAAGTCTGGTAGTGGGAATTTGGGCTAAGCTGTGCTTTGCAGACTGGATTCTTTTTGTAAATGAAACTGCATTAAAAAATTCTGGATTGCTGGTGCAGGTAAGCAGGCAGCCTGCAGAGACCAGGCCATCTTGTCCTGACTAACTCGGCACTTCACGGAGCCTGGCTTTTGGATAACCTCTGCCACTCACGCCGGCACCAGCTCACTGAACTTTGCCTCTGGGGTTTGTGCCACACAGAGATGTTAACGCTTTTCACCCCATCACAGCACCACATTAGACCTGTATAATATCTTACTTCTATCAGGGATTGTGTGCTTTAAACCTAAAAGTGGTTTGCCTTTGTCATGCACACAGACAGAAACAGAGTAATGTTTAGACCAGTTACTTAAATGCCTCACCCTCTCTTCTGCACTGACTTGGCCAGGCATTTCCAGGTTGTAAGACTGATTGACTATTAGCCTCAGATTAGGCAGCAGCAAAGTTGCTTAAACCTGGTTTAAGTGCCAGAATAGGCTCCTTTAATGCAGCCCTTTTGTTCTTGGACCATTGTCCCAATGGTCTGTTCCCAGCCCCCCTTCCCCTCGCTCCGCCTGGGGCTTGCCGGACATGCTAAGAGCCTCTCTGCGGCTAGAAATGGATTTTTTTTTCAGGATCTCTTTGTTGTCTTGAGCTCTTAGGGTGACTGCCTAACACCTGCAACACTCCCACATCCCTCTGTAAATTGCCTGAATCCCTCCCTGACAAATGAGAGGCCCTTGCCAGCGACAAGGTAACCTGGCTGTTCCCTGTGTGCTGCCTTCTGCTTCCCAGCCAGCTCCAGGTGAGTGGGTGAGCTCAGGGCCTGGCGTCTGGCCAGCTGGCTCGGGAACCTGGGGTCAATTGTGGCTTTCAGGATCCCACTGCTCCTGTCCCTGCAATCACAGACGCCAGCTCTGGCTCTTCCAGCGCCTGGTAAGCAGCTGAATAATGCTGGGTAGGCTCAGCTTCCCACACAACTCCCTGCCAGCTGCAGCTGTGGGCTTGTCTTTTCCAATCTATGGCTACCACTAGTACACTGAATTCACAGCTTGCTTTCTCTCTGGGTTTGGTAGTGACAAGTGTACCTCTTGGTGGAGGGGGAGGTTTGTTATTCCCCTCTGCTCACCGAGGACAGGGTTGCCCCTGCCTTGATGACTCTGAGGCCGTGCATGCCCTGCTTGACAATCCTGAAGTACTTCACCTGCTCCATCCTTGGCCATTTGCCCAGCCCTCCTCTCTTCCTCCTCTGCATTCCCTCTCGGGGTGACCTTATTTACAAATTTTGCATATTTAATGTCCTGCTGATGACTCACAGAGCAATCACTTTCCTCCTAGCCCATTCTGCACTGTCCAAATTAATTCACAGTCTGCTTTCTGACAGCCCTTTCTGGACACCCACCTCCTGCCTTCAGCTCAGGAGTTTTAAATCTCCTCATGCTTGCTCTTCCCTTCTCCTTTCTTGATGTCTCTTTCTTACCATCCCCTCACCCCCTCCAACCTCTTTGACTTGACCTTTCTCTAAATACCCATATCTGGGCTCTGGTGAAAACTGGATGGTTCTGCCCAAAGGTTATCTCTAGAATCCAACTTGTCCTCCCTGTGCACCCAGCTGAAATCCCTTTGGAATGGCCAGGTTTTTGAAGCAATCAGATTTCTGCCACACTTATCAGTTCTGTGCAGAGTACCACACACCTTATCATCAGGCTTTTCCTGGGAGCCTCTGGCAGTGCAGTGTTAAAGGGTCGTGCGAGCGACTCTCACCCATCCTGTCAGCATCTCCCTCACACTCCCTGGGAAGTGCCTGTGCCTTCTGCAGGCGGCCTGTCCTCCTGGCCCTGCTCCATCCAACCATCAGCTGAATTTTCCACTGCAGAGACACTGAGCTGTCCTGCCAGCCATGCCAGTTCCCACATGCCACCGCATGTTCCTCCCAGCTCACTCCCTCTGCAGTGGAGTGCAACCTGTGAGCGCTAACAAAGCCTTTTTTCCTTCTTCCAGATCCCTCCTAAAACCTACTGGGCAACACTGCCTGCCCACTGCAACTGCCTTCATGTGTCTGCCTTCATGTTTGTGCTCCTTTGCCTGTGTTTACTCTCCTTGTGTCCCCTAAGGATGTCCTTGGGATGTGGGCACACATCTGAGTGTGGGACTGTCCCTCTGTGCTATCCCCGTGCTCAGCAAGATGAGACCGTTACACAGCCCATGATGAGAAGGAAGGTGCAATCACTGGAAGCCTAAATGATTAAGTCTGGTCACTTTGGTTTCTGGGAGCAGCGAACACCATGCTGGTTTCAGGGCTTGCAAATCTCCTGATTCCCAGGCCCATTGTCATCGTGTTGCCTCTGTCAAACACAGCGACTCTGGCTCTCCTCCCACAGATTATCCGGGCATGCAAATGACCTCAGACAGATACACTGTCATTTTCTCATGCTGTGATTTTCCTTACACCCCCCTGCGGTACATGACAATAAAATTACCCCTCTCACTCCTTTCCCACAGACAATCTTGCAGTGTGTCAGTCAGCATCACGTGAGCAGTCCTGCATCCATTGCTCCTGGGACCCAGGGGGTGATTTGGGAAGGATCTGCTGGGCTGTCACTCACCTCTGTTTGCCTTCAGGAGAAGGATTCTGGGTTCCATGCTGTTTCCTCTTGTGCCTGCATGGCTCTTTGATCACAATTTGAGTCTCAGACCTTCAGAATCACAGCTGCCCAGGAAGGTTTGCCCGTAATCCTGCTGACATGTTGTTCCCTGGCAAGCTCTGGACTTCACTTGCTCCCGCCTTGGGATTAACTGCTATTTCTGATGATTCTGCTGTTGCCACAGATGTCCTGTTTCTTACCTGGATTTAAGAGCTGTTTGGGTCTAAAGTACTCCTGACCTTCTCTGTTGCTGTCATCCGACCATCCACATTTTCACTTTCAGATTTCAATATTGAATCCATTTCTCTCTCTTGTTTTTGTCCCCACTGACCCTTTTGCACAACATGCAACCAGAACTGCACAAGGAATTTGTGTGGAGAGCCTGCACAGGCCTCCAGCACTCACCAGCACTTGTCAACAATGTTCCTTTCTGGAAAACACAAGCAATAGAGCTCTGGCGTGCCTGCAGGGTCTGTGTCAGATAAACCCGTGTGTTTTCTCATCTTCCTCCCCAAAAGACTTCAGACATACACTGAAGGTTACGCTCCTGGAGCTGAGTTTGAGCTGGTCAAGCCAGGATGTAATCAGATGTTTCCCTTCTTCCCACTTACTGCACAAGGTGTGCTTCCAGGAGCAGGATATCAGGGTCTGCTGCCAACGGCCGTGTTGTTCTTCCCAGGGCAGACCTAATGGTGAGATAGCCTGTGCCAGGGGGTGTGGAACTGCTCTGGGAATCCTTGTCTGTAGGAAAACCATGTGTCCTGCAAGTGATGGGGATTGCGAGTGGTTACTGAGTGTTACTGAGCACTTCAGGGTGTTTTAAGGATATGAGCAGTAACAATCACAGAATCCCAGCCTGGTTTGGGCTGGAAGGGACCTTAAAGTTCATCCAGTTCCACCTCCTGCCATTGGCAGCAACACCTTCCACTATCCCAGGTTGCTCCAAGTCCCGTCCAACCTGGCCTTGAACAGGGATGAGGCAGCTCCAGCTTCTCTGGGCAGCCTTTGCCAGGGCCTTCCCAGTATCCCATCTAACCCTGCTCTCTGGCAGTGGGAATCCATTCCCCTTGTCCTGTCCCTCCATCCCTTATCCCAAGTCTGTCTCCAATTCTCCTGGAGCCCTTTGAGGCACTGGAAGGGGCTCTGAGGTCCCCCTGAAGCCTTTTCTTCTCCAGGTGAACACCCCCAGCTCTCCCAGCCTGGCTCCAGAGCAGAGGGGCTCCAGCCCTTGGAGCACCTCTGTGGCCTCCTCTGGACTTGCTCCAGCAGCTCCACATCCTTCCTGTGCTGGGACCCCAAGGCTGGAGGCAGCTCTGCAGGTAGGGTCTCACCTGAGCAGGGCAGAGGGGCAGAATCCCCTCCCTTGACCTGCTGGTGCAAAAATCCTCTGTGCAGAGGCCATATCTAGGTCAGGTAACTTCTTACAGGCCTAAAAGGTCTGAGCATCCAAGGATCCTGAGGGGAGTGCAGCTGAGGAGGACAGATTAACCAGAGCACAGGGGAGGAGTGTCCAGCTGTGGAAAAGGCTCCCTGAGCACAGGGCACAGCTCTCCTTGCACTACCTGCCCCAGAAAAGGGATTGTGCAGGTGAGTTTTCCCACCTGGGTGTACAGAGCCCATGTGAATATTGGAGCTCGGAGTTCCACTCCCTTCCCACATATCCTGTGTCTGGCAGAGCAGGAGAAGCACTGAGGGAGAAGTACACCAAGCTTGCCCTGAGAGCAGGGACTAAACCAGACTGCAGTAAGAAGTTACTTCCATTTTTTGTAATATTTTTCTAATTTGATAATATCAGGAGTGACCTCCTGGTCAGATGTTTCAGGAAATTTAATGACCAACTGTAAGAAAGAACCTTGGCTTCACCTTCCATCTTCCAGGCTTGCAGAAGCTGCCAGCTCATCGCTGGCATGTGTGCAGCAGCACTGATGTTTCCTGGGGGTTAGCAAGGTAAAGTTTTCCTAGGTCCTTTTCTTGCCTGAATTCTGGGCAAACAGGGTTTGCAAATCCTTGTTTGTACAGCCAGAAAATGTCATTATTCCCTCCAATTATAATCCCAAACTGAAAAATTAATTGAGGCAGGTATTAAATTAAGCAGGTTTTGCTTGAGTAAATATTTACCATTTTGGAGCCTAATCTATTCACTTAATAATCTAACCCAATTTTTTTAATTTTTGGTTTGCAAAAAAATAATAATGTGTGTTCCATTAGGAGCTGCTGCTGGCTTAAGAGGATTTTACTCCCATTTTATGGTTTGGATCAAAGAAAATTTATTCTTGCAATAGATTTAATGATTCTCAGCTAACGTTGTCTTTCCAGCTGCAGTTGGACTGTAATAAAAAAACCTTTGGCTTTTGTTAGACTTGCACATTCTTGGCTGCCAATAATGATTAATCTTTCCCCCTACAAGATCATCTTATTACTTGGGTTTGACTTAGGAGCTGCCATTCCCTCTGGAGCTTGGTAAGGGCTTTCTCCTGGAGCAGCGCAGGTGTGACCTCAGTGCCTCCCTTTGCAGGCTGTCTTAGCCCCCTAATTGCTGCTCTGTGGCACTCCTCCACACAGCAGAGCTATTTCAGGGATGACAGAGAATTAATTGCAGGAATTCCTGAAGACTTCCATGCATGGAAGTGCCGTGGTGTCCCAGCGGGGAGGATTGTCTAGACAGAGGTGAGGAGATGCAGGGATGGAGGGCAGCTCCCACTCCTCCCTGACCTTGGGCAAGTGTGGGGGGCACAGATCCTCACCCCAAACCAGGCTCCTGCCACCTCCCAGCTCTGCTTTTCCCCTTTCCCACAGGTCTCGTGGGCACAGATGGTATCCCAGCCATCCTCTAAATCAAGAGGGAGGGATGGGAGTACCCCAGGAAGGCACAGGAGGAGGCTGAGAGTGTAGGGCTGCTCTGGGCAGATGCCTGCCTCAGCATTCCAGTGAGTGATTTTGAGACATTTCCAACATACAGGGCTGGGGCTTCACACTGAGAAAATGTGTGGTTTAATTCCTGGCCATTTTGGCTGTGTTTTAATGGTTTGTAGTAGTAAAACCCCTGGGAACAAGAAGGGAAGAGGTGTTCCCTTTGCCATTAGCAGGACACATGTGCTGGCCAGCCTGTCACACCAGGCATGAGGGAATTCATCAGTAGATTAATTTGCTGTGATGTCCCTCTGTCTTTGCCTGTGAGATTTTTGGGCAAGATGCTCACACTGGAGGTGTTGCATGAAGGACTCTCTTACCCCTAGCTGTGCTCTAAAGGGTGGCTGGTTGTGTGAAGACAAGTGAGCCACAGAACCAGCCATTAAAACTGAAGTGGGAAATGCTGCTCACCCACCAAAAAATCCTGGCACCTATTCCAAACTGTGCCTACCCACCTCCAGAGTGGGTCTCTCAAGGCTTAGGGAGCACTCAGATGGCCCTGTGGGCCAATGCTCCTCTGCAAGGACTGGAATCTAAAGGTGCTTTGTCACTGGGCCTGAGCCATGTGGGGCAAGCAAAAATATCTGCAAAATTCAGGTCAAACTCAGCAAGTCGTTTTGAGCCAAGGAATCGCTCATGTGGGATTACAGCTTCAGTCCTTTCTGACTTTAAAACAAAATTACTCAAGTTTTCATTTTGATGAACCATTTCATTCAGAAATATAGCTGGCTGACATTTTTGTAACTGCACAAAAGCTTCTGAAACCAAAACCAAACAAATGTTCTTTAGGGTTGGCTCTGGAAAATGTTTTTGGATTTGAGTATTTTTACTTCAGCAAAGGAATTTGATGGTCTTTTGTTATGACTTGGCTTGACAAAGTTTGAGTATTTTTTCCCTGTTCTTTTCTTTCAGCTCAGTCTTTGAGAGGTCCTGCAGATGCCTTTGACATTCCTGCTGGCTGAGATGTTTGGATCTGCTGGGAGACCCCTCCATGCTCTTCCTGGTCAGGAAAGGGACACAGCTGGGCCCTGGAATGGAGGGTGGAGGGTGAAGGCGCTGAGAGTGGAGTTGTTCTGTGGTTGAGAGTAAATGTGGAAGAACATCCCTTACCCCCTGCTGATGGAGCACTCGGTGTCCCTGCCTGCCCTTCCACACCAGATGGGTGAGTGGATTCCTTTATTTAAAAAATCCCTGTACCTGTATTCGTAGAATCACAGACTGGTTTGGCTCGGAAGGCACCTTAAAACTCAGCTCATTCCACCCCCTGCCATGGGCAGGGATGTCTCCCACTATCCCAGGCTGCTCCAAGCCCCACGCAACCTGGCCTTGGACACTGCCAGGGATGGGGCAGTCACAGTTTCTCTGGGCAGCCTGAGTTAGCCCACTTTCTTTTTGTTTTTCTGATCATTGTACATGTATTCCTTTACACCCACCAGGTCAGGGTTTGCCATATCATGGGTAGGGAGGATGTTTTCCCTGTCCTTGCTGTTCCAACTGGCTGCCCATCCCCACGTACCCTTCTGTGACTATTTCTGGGCTCAGAGCACTTATCACCTGCCTTGAGCAGAGGCTGTGTTTTCTCACGTTCTGCTCAGCTATTCAAGTAGCAAAACCAACCTTCCAATGTGAAGGGGACTGATCCAGGGTGTGTTTTAGGTTTAACCCTTCCGTGTCTTCCCTCAAAGCCTTTCCTGCTCCTTGTCAGCCCCCAGGGCTCGGGCAGTCACGCTGTGTCACCGGCCCACATTGTCCTGGTCAGCTGGGTCACGGGTGTTCCAGCTATGCCCTGGGCACAGGCACTTCAAAGAGCTCTCCATGGACGGGAAACAGGGAGATTAGAGGCACACTGAGGCTTTTATTTTATGCCAGTGCCTCACTGGGATTCCTGAGGCCCCATGTTTAACCATGGATATGATATAGCAGGAGGCACCACACAGCACACCTCTGAGGGATGAGAGTCACAAGGCTCTTTACACAGTCTGAGAGCCACGGGGCTCCAGGGGAGCTCCAGGGCTGGCTCCTTCAGGATGCTCCCTCTGGCAGCAGGGATCAGCTCAGCCTCACCTCTCCAGGCACTGTGTGGAGCCTGAGGTTGGCTGTCCCTTGTCACCTTGCACCCCAGGGACAAGCCAGTTCCCTCGGAGTGTGCTCTAGGGGCAGTGCTGAGGTAGCCAGAGGTCCTGGCAGGCTGGGAGAGTGGGTGGTGCTGGGGTTTTGCTGCCTCTTCCTTTCTCTCCTGCCTTTGCACCCTTTCCAGATGTGTGTCAGCTCCACTCCCTCCCACAGGAGTGCAGCAAACAGGAGTGGAGTTCTGCCCACTGGGAAGAACACGCTCCAGCTGCTGTTCCTCCATGCTTTCCCCCCAGCAATGTAAACAGTTTACAGGGGACTCTAAACAGCAGATTTGTTTAGGATATTGTCTGCATTCCCACCTCTGTGTTTCCTTATTCAGCAGCACAGGGAGTGCTGACCTGCCAGCTGTAGGGCTGGGGCTTGCCTTTTCAGAGGGGACCTTGGTGACAACCTGGAGGAAGGAGTTGTGTGACCTCCTGCATTTCCTGTGACTCCTGTGCATTGAGGGATCATACACAAACAGCGTGGCTGCATGGAAATGTTCCTGCATCCAGCAGAGAGGGAATCTGGCATGGGATGCCCTTTGCAGGACATGGTGGTATGGGAGAGCAGAGTGTACAAGAGTACTGGGAGAGATCAGAAACCTTCAAAGTCAGGAGCTTCATCCCAGAAAAGCACTGCCTGTTAGAAGAGCCTCAGAAAGTCATTGACTCCCTGGGAAAGCTGTTTGTCCACCGTGGGTAAGGAGGCTGTTAAGTCAACTCTGTGGGAGTAACATCTGAGGGTGTCTGTGCTCCCCTCAGGGCTCTTCACGCTGGAGTCCAGCCTGTGCTCAGCTTCCCTCAGCCCTTGGAAAGGAGCAGAGGAGGGAGAGGGCGATTTCCACCTGAGCTTCTGCACCTGCCACAGCGGCTCTGTCAAACTTAAGCTCTACTTCCTTCCCAGAAAACCATTAAACCTCAGGTGCACACGCTGCAGGCAGGAGCAGTCACAGGAGGGGATGAGGGGAGCTTGAAGTAGGGGTTGAAATGTCAAAATGGGGGTCAGGGATGGGGGAGCAGCAAACAAAGGTATAGAAACACTCAGGGGATGTTCCTCAAGCTCCACATGTTTAGTACAGCTGTGGGTGAGTTCAGCCTCTCCTCTGCTGGTGAAACCACCCACCCTATAGAGGAGGCAGCAAAGCCCAGATGTTTCAATACACTTATTGTCTGTTGGGTTTTAAAATTTTGTCTTGTATTTAAACCTGAGCAGCTTAAATCTGTGGCAGGCCCTCGAGCCACTGCCTCTGCACTCCATGGACAGGAGGGATAACCTGCAGGCCGGGCAGTCAGGAGCTGACAGCAGATTGTTTGGCTCTTTGTTTGCCCCCGTTACCTGCCAACCACAAGTTTGAGGCTTGAATTTAAACATCCTGGATAGAAAGGACAAGATCTCCAAATGACAGCTCCAGTTTGTTGCCAGGGAGGTCTTGCATCCATCCAGGAGACACAAACATCTCCACAAAGCCAAACACAGGGAGAAGCAATCTGACCTCATTTTCCACAGCACTGGCTTCCCAAGTATGTGGCTGCTGGATGCAGTTCTGAGATGGTCTCCACCTCCTCTGATCCTGTGACCATGTGAGGGGCTGGTGGCCTGCCCTGGCTGTGTGCATGTGGGCACATGATTAGAATGAAAAGGCTGGCAAGTTCCTCCTGCTTCCCTCAGAGGCATGGATGTATGGCACAGACCCATCCTGGCCCAGGAACAGTCGTGAGGGCTTAATTCTGGATGGTTCAGGATGCTCTAAATACCATCTAAAAACCCTGTTTGCCTTTGGGGAATGTGGATAGTTGAGTGTTGTCCAGCAGAATCCTGTTGATTTTCTGGTGAGCTTTAACTGTAAATATTTGGACAAAAAATTATCTTGTGTTAACCTTAGAGAAATTTAATCTCTGTGTACATAGTGAAATCTGGCTTGAGTCACAAGTGGAATTGAGTGGTAGTTTCAGGTGATTCCCCAGTGGATGTTCATCCACATTGGCACAGAAACCAGCGTGTTGTCCATCACGGATGGCAGCTTGTTCCACAGAAAGGGCTGAAAGGACAGCTGGAATTGCTGGACAGGATGGAGGTGCGTTGGCCAAGT
Source organism: Atrichornis clamosus (assembly GCA_013400975.1). NCBI lineage: Eukaryota > Metazoa > Chordata > Aves > Passeriformes > Menuridae > Atrichornis > Atrichornis clamosus. Next base: position 73,110 of record WBMZ01009015.1, read on the forward strand.
TTGAGATGGTCCTGAACAGGAATGCAGGAGAGCTCCAGGTCATGTGGGATGACTGGGGTGGCAGGTGGAAGGCTCAGGGCTGTCAGGAATGTGGCTAGTCCCCAGGTCTTTGTATTTCCTTGCAAGGCCTGGAGTTTGCCTGCCTTGGGACCAGTTTTACTGTAGATCCCAGAGCTCAAGCAGATTTTCAGCTCTGCTTTAGAGAAAATTCCCCTCTGCTCAGCTCAGCTCACTGACCTGCATTGCTCCCTCTTGGGAGGTTGATGGATGATGCAGGAAGGGCTCAGTTCCCTCCTTTCTTCTCTTGGACACTCACCTTGGTCATGGTAAAGAGGAGGCAGAAAGCTCCCTGGGAACCTCTGCCTTCCCTTCACCTCTTGTCTGCCTAATTCATCCCTGGAATTCTGCTACAGCCTGAGATAGGGATGCCAGACTCCCAGAGGGCAGAGCTGAGTCCCAGGGAAGGAAGAAGAGTACAAAGGAGAGGTTGAGCAGATGTGTGGGTGGAGTGAGACAGCAGCAATACCAAAGCAAAAGTGGGAAAAGTGGGAAGGACTGTCTGTCCATGGGGAGCTGGTGGCTATGAGGAGAGAGCTCCCACAGACCATGCTGGACTTGCACCAGGAGCAGGGCACTGGCAGTGTCTCAAACATTGATGTTCCAGCTGAGGAGGAGCTGACAGCTGCCCCTGTAGTCCTCAGGTGCCTTGAAATCCCACCTTCCTTGGCAGTCAGTTAGATCCTTTGAGTGGAAACATCTCAGCATTCTCCCCAGCTGCCCCCTCCTCAAGACACCCACGCAGGCAGGTCTGTTCCTTTTGTACACAGTCTGAAGGGAGTGCTGAGCAGGGCTGAGCTGTGTCTGGGATCCCATTGGGAAGGGAGATATTCCTGCATAGTCCAGCTCAGCTCCATTCCCTGTCTCAGGCCTTGGCTTGGGTGTAGCTCTCCATGAGAGGGCTTGTCTGTGCAGGCAGGAGCTCTGGCAGGCGTTGGCAATTCCCTTTTAGGTGTGACCTTTTGCTGGATATTAAAGCCTTGCTGTGGCTCAGTGAGATGAACACTGCAGCAAACACAATTCCTCAAGAAGAAATATCTCTCCAGAGGGTATTTCCAGCCTCATTTGAGGGTTGTTGTATTTTTTTTTCCTTTCCCGTTGAATCATTTATTCCTGGTGTCAGGAAGGTGCAGAATGACTTTCCCCACTGGCTTTCAGAGTTTCATTGATTCTTCAACTCCCACTCCTGCAAATCTGCTGGAACAGCAGCCCTTTCCCTCTCCAATTCTCCTAGGAGAGGAGTGGGGAAGGGAGGGTCTCAGGACTGAGGGAGCTCTTCAGGCAACCCATTCACAATCTGGGGGAGATGCCATCATATTTTAAGCTCCATAATCCAGAGGCAGTGTAGGTTCATTTGTAGGTTTTTTGCCTTAAAAGCCTTCTCAACACCCTGCTGTCTGCATGGGGAAGGGAGCAGGACACATTTCACTGAGCTTGTAAAGGGCACTGCAGACTTTTGGCCTTTCCTACTTTGTGCTTCACTGATGCAGCTGAACTCTGCTCAGGATGGGTTTGGACCTGGTCCCTTCGGCAGAGGAAGGTAGTGTGCTCCCAAAATATGCACAAAATTTTTGTGAACAAATCCAATCAGTGCTGGCTGCCAGGCAGCAGTGACTGAGGCCAGGTGTGTCCCTGTCAGCATCAACCCCTTTGCAGTGCCGGGTCTGAGTTCACGCCTCCTGCTCTCCAGTGCAGCTCCCTTCTCTGCGCTCCTGGGAGACAGGGAGAGGCTGTTCTTCCCGTTGGGAACGCGGAGATGGGAGGGCAGGAGGGAAGGGAGTGAGACCTGGAGAAAAGAGGGTCCCAGAAACCAACCCAGGAGGTGCCAGCACATCACTGGGATTCTGTGTGCAGGCGGGAGCAGCCGGAGCCTCGGCTACCGGGCACTGTGGTGTGGAGCTGAGGGAGCCAAGTGGGTGTGAAGTGCAGGGTCCTGCTTGACCCCTCTCCAGAAGAGGAGCAAATAGAGCAGGACTGCTGCCACATGGAGCCCGGCCTTTCTTCAGGGCTGAATGGAGCCCTGTGTCCAGCAAAGTTTGTCACCAGGCACTCCCTGCCAAGCCCCAGAGCTTTGATTTAAGGAGTCTGAACCAAGCCCATTAGCACTTACACGATTCCCCTGCCAAGCAGTTGTAAATGTTTCTATTTGTTCTGCACTTGGCCTGGTTCCTCCTGTTTATTATCCTAAATGTGCCCAGGACGTGACCCTGCTCCCCCTCTCGAGCACTCCCTCCAATTCCATTTACCCTGCTCCCCCTCTCCAGCACTCCCTCCAATTCCATTTATTTTCTGCCACTTCCCATGAACCCCTGTAACATAAGTACCATTCAAAGGACAGAAAACGGAAGGAGGTGGATGTTCACAGAGGTGCTGTGCCCTCCTTGGGATCAGGCCCTGGCACCAGTGTCAGTAGGAGATGCAAAGAGATGCTGCCAGGGAGCTGGGGGCTTGAAAACGATGGAGGAAGCTCAGTGCTGGCAGACATTTAAGTCACTCTTTATTGCAGTGCTATACAGGAACAAAAAGGATCAATATTTATTAGTCACAGAAAGCGTAATTTTGCATGAAAAGCTTCGATCAGCGTGTCAGCCCAGACAGTGTCATTACATCTTTATGATTTGGTCAGCATCCCTCTAGGAATAAGGACATGGTTTCCCTGGACAGACAGAGCCAGGGGTGAAGGAGGAGTTCAGCATGGTGCTGTGGTTAGAGGGGGGCACAGCAGGGGTGTTTAGTGTGTTTGGTGTCACAGGATGGGCTCAGGGGCTCTGGCCCTCTGCCTCATGGTTCTGTGTGGTCAGTTTGTCATTGAGGTCTAGGGACCACCAAGAGAAATTCCCTATTTCAGAGTCAGGGCCTTATTTTTCAGTCCTTTTTCCCAGTGAAATAAGCTGTGTTTCAGCTGGGGTCCGTGTGAAATCTCCCCATGAAGTAATAGTGTACAATTTTTGGCTTTATGGCAGTGTCTTGGAGAAGGCAGAGGAGCTCCATGGCAGGCTGCAGTGAGGTGGAGAGGTGTTGAAGAGGATCTGGTGGAAGTAGGAGACGAGGATGGTGGAAGTTGTTGCAGTTTTACAGCTGGACACAAAGCCAAACGAAAGAGGCTTCTGGAGCTGCACTGGGGGTAGATGACTGCTGCTCACATCTCTCCAGCAGTTCAAATCCTGCCTTTGCCACCCCTGTGCTGGGCCCAGCAGAGACACAGGAGCACAAAGGCGGGCCGGGAAGCAGCAGGCCCTGTGGTTTTGCAGAACGCCTGAGTCAGGACTCCGGGGTCAGAATTCCCAGCAGTGCCATGGACTCCCTCAGGGCAGCCACACACATGGCAATTGCAGTGCTTGGCTTGCACTTGGATACCAAAATAATCAGCTCCACAAAACCAGCCTGCTTCAGTCACTGGGGGCACAGTGTCTGTTCAGAAAAACTCTGGAAAAGTCCTGATGGAAGCATGCAGTTCTTCCAGCACCGTGCTGGATGTGAGCCAGGAAAACATGCCCCTGGCATGGTAAAAAGATCCTGACGGGTTCACGGGCTGGCTGTGAGTCAGTCTAGGTGTTTGCAGATAAAAGGTGTCATCGAGTGAAGATGAGTGGCTCTGTCTGGCTCTCTGAATGATGAATGAGGTGTTGTTCCATGCAATCAGAAGGAAGCTCCATGTGGATCCTGAAATACAGTTTTTAAGACAGCTGTTCCTGCCTAACCTGACAGGCAGCCCTGTAGTCAGTGGGAGAGGCTGTTCCAGAGGTGGCACAGTCAGGTTTAAAGGACACCAGTGCCTGCAACTCACCTGCAGTGCAGCTGCTGCTGCAGGGATTTGTGGATCTGGTATCCCTGGCATAGGAGGCAGGAGGCCGAGGAATCCCTTGGGCATGGGAGCTCCAAACTGCAGCCCCTCAGGATCCAGCATCAGCGTGTTGCTCCCAGAGAGTTTGGGGTGGCTGTGCTGCTGTAGGTCAGTCAGAGAGTCTGGCTAGGGGCTGAGGGATCCCTGTTCCATCAAGGAGCATTGGGAAGGAATGAGTTTTCAGCTCCACTTTTGCTCTGCCAGTTGGAATGCCCGGAGCAGGCAGCTTTGCCTCATGGAGTCGCAGTGAGAGAACCATTAATTTTGTATTAGGACATAAAAACTGTTTGAGCTGAACAGACCAATAGTCCTTCCAGCCCAGTATCCTGTCTCCATCAGGAGCCACGACGGATGCCTTGAAGGAAGGCATAAAAATCCCATAATGCCCATAATTGTGCAATACTACCCTGTGAGGGGACATTCCCCCCTGACCCCAGCTGGCAGCAGCTCCTACCCCGGAGCAGGAGAGTCAGGAGCTGCTCTGATTGTCATTGGAGCTGGAGTGCACATGCTGTTCTTGTGCACATAAATGTCCAATCCTGTGGTGACACTCTCTAATTCTGATTGGTTTACTGCTTTTTTGGTATCCTGGTGAGGAGCTGATAGTGCTCAGGATAGGTCCTGCATGACCTGTCACAGGCTGCTCTTAGAAGTGAAGAGGAGCTTTGCCCCTTCCCCACCACCCCTGCCAGTCCCTACCCCTTCTTGAGCTCTGGAATTAATTTAAGTGTCCAGGGCCAGGTTGGACGGGCTTTGGAGCAACATGGCCAGTGGAAGGTGTCCCTGCCCATGGCAGGGAGTGGAACTCCATGGGATTTAAGGTCCTTTCCAACACAAACCACTCTGGGACTGTGTGATTAACTCTCCCTGTGGCCTTATCCTGCCATGGCCCTGTGGACTTTTGGCTCAGGTGTTACTCTACAAGCAGCCACGTACCAAAAGTAGATTTCTTTTTGCCTGTGGAATATTTACAGGATATTCCTTAGAGAGGGCTTGTGAGGCTAATAGGAGACTGGTTGATCTGTGGCCAGGTGTAACTTCAAACTTCAGGTGATGGAAGCACTTTGTTGTCTGGCAGTGCCCTGTCAGTCCCCTTTTCCTTGGACATCTCAGCCAAGCCTCTTGCTGTCAGTGGCAGGAGAAGCTGCTGGGATGCTGGGCAGGTGCTGTAGGACAGAGGCTGGAGCTGCTGGGGACCAGGACAGTGGCTCACTGGAAGGACAGCTTGACATGACTTTAATGAGAATTTTTTCATTAGGTTTTTTGCTAATTAAGTAAAAACTTATATTCTTGCCCATGGAAGAAGACCAGATCCCAAATAGCCATCTTTAGGATGAGATACCCATCCCAGAGGGCACCTCTTCCCCTCGTCTGGCATCCCCCAGCCCCTCATCCCTGGGCATGGGAGAAGTTAAATGGAGGAGTAGCCAGGAAGGAACAGCAAAGGCACAACAGGAGAGGGGAATGGAGTCAGGGAGCAGGTCTGGGCATGCAGAATGGGAGGAGGTGACACAGCCTGGGATAATTGGACCATTAAATCTCACAAAGGCACTGACACTCACACATGTGGCTCAGGGAAACAATAACTCTCCAACAGCAATCGTAGCTATCTGCATCCATTTTTCTGCTGATCCAGTGCTTAATCCTTCTGTTCAGACTCCAGGTTAAATTGTCCTCAACCCACAGTGCAGAGGCCAGGTGTGTTTGCAGAGATGTGCAGGCGTGACTGAGGGGAAATTTTGGCTCAGAAATCCGTTTGTAAATGTCTCTCAAATGTCTGCTCTTGTTCCCTGTGCCTGTCTGCCAGCCCTTCCACCTCCAGAAATCCCCACATTGGCAGGAGCCATCTCAGTCTTCTGGTCAAGCCCCCTTTATTCTGCCCTGCTTGTCTTAAGTACAAAGAATGCCAGAACTGCCTGACACAATCACAAAATTGGCTTTAAATCCTTCTAGTTTACAAAACTGGCTTTAACTCTCTTTGTTTATTGTAGGTCTGAGGAGGAGGGGTTTAATCCTTGAGCCGCATTCTCAGACTCTTCATCTGTGAGAGCCCAGAATGCCATTTTTGCAGTAACAAAAGTGGAATTTTGCATGCAAACACAGGGCCCCAGGAGCTGGGGAAAGAAGAACACCCTGTTTCTGAAAGATCCAAAGTAAAGTCAGGGCTCTGGGTGTTTTGGGGCTTCCAGGGCTGATCCTGGATAATATCTTTGTAGATTCTTAACTCACCAACTCTAATCCACAGAGCACATCAGACCCCCCTGGACTGTTGTTTGGATGGTCAAGTGCAGGCACAAGGTTTGACCAAAGCTGCTCAGATCCCTGAGTTGGATTTGTGGTGCTGGGTGTCTCTGGCCAGGGACAGAGCCCCACTCCTGTGTGTGGTGTCAGGTCCTGTTTGGGTCTGGTGTGTTCAGGGGTGACCGTGCTCACTGCTGCGGTTCTGGCAGGAGTCCTGGAGCTAAGGCACTTTGAATCTGGGATTTAAAGCAAGGGCAAAGAGAATTTTACCCATGCTTTGGCTTCTTCAGCTCTTTCTCAGCTGGAGGAAGTGCAGAAAAGCCTTCTCAGTCCTGTGTCTGGCCTGGCAGGGGATTGCAGATGTTCCAGCTGGGCTGCTCAAGTGCTGGATGTTGCTTCTGTGTTGGTTTGCTCTGGGCTTTGGCAGAAAGGTGACTTAGAGGTGTCGTCTGGCACAGTCACACAGGTCCTGACAGCAGGACAGGAGTGCAGCCTCTGCCTGGTGGGAAGGGCTTGGATTGGGACAGAAGGAGACACCAGGTTGTGGGACACTGTGCTGTGGGACCCCGGGCCCAGGACTGGGCATGAGGTGTGGCTGGAGGCTCCTTGGGGAAGGTGAGCTGAAAAGTTCTGACTCCCAGTAACTCATTCCCTCCCTGGGGCTGTCTGAGCTCCATTAAGACTATCCAGAGATGTCTGGGGTATATTTATTTTCCTCTTCTTTCCCTTTGATGCCTCTTTCCTTACTGTGGGAGGCTCCTGCAGCTCGGGGTTGCCCTTCTCTGCCTGGGCTGGCCCAGGGCTCCCTTGGTGAGCAGATATTAATGGCAGGGGAGGGCAGGACCTGTGATAACTCAGCCTGGCAGCCCCGGCAGCACCGAGGTGATGGAAGAGTCTTTGGAGACCCACAGAGCTTCAGTCAGCACTTCTGTCTGGAAAGGGTTGTTGTGAAAAGAGTGAAGGAAAGTCACCCCAGATCCCAGGATCCAGGGTTCTTTGGGAGGGTGTGACTTGCTACCAGCAGCATGCTTTCATTTTAACACTCACTTGAACAAAGAATTAAAGAAGGGAGTGGATTTTCCCTCTGCCAAGGATTTATACACATCCATCTCCTGTAGCCCATCCCACCAATTCACTGAGCCCCAGGCAGAGTTTTGAGGGCTGGTTGTGGCTCAGTTTCCTGCAGCTTGAGCCAGGAGTTGGGCTTTGGGTTCTCCAAGTCCAGACGTGTCACTCTGTGGCCGAAGCACAGCGTGCAGCACGTTCTGTGGTGGCCCAGAGTGACTGCAGAAACCTCCTCCTTTGTTCTTCCAGTGGTAGTGATGTTACAGTGCCATCCTATTCCCTGCAGATGGTTTTCATCACCCTCCCACTAAGCTAAGCCAGCCTGTTAGCACAGCACAGGGCCCAGGACCCAGATTTGTGAACCAGATCAGCTGTTCCTGCTGCAACACCCAGTGGGGTGTTGAAAATGCTTATTTCCTCATGTCCTGTCAGCCTGAAATTATTCCAGGGCACCTTAGGGGTGGGAAGCACCTTTAGTTTGTGAGCAGACTTGTTGCTTACCCCTGTTTCTCATATTTTTATATCCCCTACACAGTGATGAGACAACTGGATGTCCAGGAGGGTCACCCCAGCACCTGTGCCCCATAGAGTTGGGACACCTTGTCACCACTCTGCATCTGGAGGTGCCTCCTGATGTCCAGTGTCCACTCTGGGTGTGTTACAGGGCTTCCAGCTCCCTGGGTCACTGTCTGACATCACCTGCAGCCCCAGCCCTGGTTCCCAGCTGGAAGGGGTTGGTGTGGGGCTGGCAGGGTGGGAGCCAGGACTGGCAGCTGGCTGGGCAAGGGAACCACTTCAGGCATCCCCCTGGCCTTGGCCCCAGTCAAATATTTTCTGTCACTGATTCTTATGAGTCTTGTGGCATCCCCAAATGAGGCCCAGGGGATTACAGAGCAGTCAGCTTGCCTTTAAAGCTTGACCTTGGCATCAGGCTGGCAGCATGGCAAGGAAGAGAGATGAGTTAGCTGGCAGCCTGCCTGTGTGTGCCAAGGGCTCTTTAAAGCCTCAGAGGATGCATTAGTTTGATGTCAGGGGCTTTGTTTGTGGCATTCCCTGGGATAATCATCCTCCCTGTGTGTGTGAGAGTGTGTATGTGTGTGTATTTCCTGCCTGCATCTCCGATGCTCCCCCATCCCGTGTCCGAAGAGCTCGGCCTGGCAGCATGGATAGTTCCAGTGAGACAGATGGAGATGGATCCAGGCCTCTGTGGGGACAGCTGCGTCCCTGACAGTCCCCTCTGGTCATGCACCTGTTAGGAACTATACTTAGCACGGGAAAACTTTCCAGAGAAGAGAAAGCAGGGCAGAAGTGGGGAGGCAGAAAGGCTGGGAATTTGGCCTCGTTCTCCTCAGCAGGTCCCAAAGCTCCAAAAATGCCTCTCAGTGATAGCATCCAAAAATGCCAATCAGGTGAGAGCAGGCGGTGCTCCGAGGGCTGCTGGCACTGTCTGGAGACAGCCTGAGCGAGTGACAGCTCCATAACTCCTGGGTGAGACGCCAGCGAGCTCCCTGTGTTTGTCCTGACAGCCCCAGCGGTCCAGAGCACTCGGGAGCTGCCGTACGGGGGCTGTGGTGGATCCTGAGGGTGCCACATGCTGGGGATGGCAGGCTGGGGCAGTCCTGTGTCCATCACATCCTTCCCAGGGCTGCTCCAGCTCCTCTCCCTGTTCCCATCTGCCTGTGCTTCAGCCTGTCTGCCACACTCAGCCACACGTCCTCATCCCTGGGCACTGCCAGCTGCCCCTGGAGCTCGGGGGGGGGATGGATGGGGGAGGAGCCCTGCTGGTGCTGGGCAGGGCTCTGTGCAAGGAGACCAGAGGCTTTTCAGCTTTTCCTTTGATAGGTGAAGAACCCCAAGTTAGGTGCTCATGGCCTCATGGCAGATGAATGTGCCTTGCCCCCACTGCCCCCCTTCCTGCACCAGAGGCTCCCCAGGAGCCTGGCACAGAGGCAGCAGGTCCAGGTGGGTTTAAAGGCCCCATTTTCTTTACGTTCTTTTCCTTTGGCAAGGGCTGAGCAACATTTTCAGCACCCAAGGCTCCCATTGGCTCAGAAGGTGCTCAGTGGCCATCTCTGCTGTGTCCCTACTGCAGCCTCTCTGATCCACCCCTCCTCTGGAGAGACTTCCCTTTCCTGGGGCTCCAGCTGGTGAGGAGTGAAACTCAATCTGTGCTTGGTGACTGCAGGAAGCTTCGGATGAATGAGAATCCAGCATGGTCAGATGCCTCTGGAGCCGCGGGTGCTGCTGACAGGTGGCATCTCCTCCCTGCAAGGACACTGTCCCTCTCCAGCTGCTCCCTGCTCTGCCTGGTGCACGGCCTCTCCAGTACCTGCTGCTGCTTCCCAGTTAGCATTCCGGGAGTTACGGCCACCTGGGCTGGAGCTTAGTGGGGGGATTTGCTGTACTTAGATGAAAAATGCAACAGGCACTTTAAACTGCCCTGTGGCTAAATTGAGCTCAGTTTTCCAATCCCTGCAGCTCTCAGCTCTTCTCTTAGCAAGAGGCAAGGAAACTATTAGGTTGCACTTAGGAGCCACCTAAACATCTCCTAAATGTCTTCCCTGAGTGATGCTCTTTGTCAGTGCTTCCCCAGCCTCCGGGGAAGGTCTGGGTATGAAACCAGGAAAGGAAGAGGGAGTACAGCATATATGTGGATACCAGCAACACCTCCAGCTGATGGATAAATCCATGGTATTCCTAGCTGCCTAACTGTGATTTTTGTGGCACTGGAACATTTTGCATTTGTACACTTGTGCAGCAGATGTGAATAGGAGCATCTTACAATTTCCAGGTGCTTGGGCCCTGCTGGTGCCAGTGCCAGCTCTGGTGCCACAGGATTGGTTTCGGTGCCATCGGAATTGGGGAAATGCTCAGCTCCTTTCAGCGGCTACTCGCAGCTTTTTCCTCTGAAGATTGGGAAAATCCTTGCCACATTTCCCAGCATTTCTGTGAGGTGTGAGGAAGTGATCCTAGAGAGAATCATACCTATTTCTGCCTGGGAGTGGGAGAAATGAGGTCGTTCCTCATCTCAGTCATGGATATGGACTGGATGGACCTGGTAAGCTGGGATAACTGGATAACCTGTATGGTATTTGCCAGATGCTTAACCCCTCTTCATATGCCGGGAAGGCTTTCTTGGAACTGGAGGCACTGGCCAACATAAATTGCTTCTGTCAATGTGCTTTATTGGACTACATCAAAGTAGAATCGATAGGGAGTTAAAAAAAACCCAACAAAATGGGCTTTCTAAGGCAGAGCCAGTCATAAACAGACAGGAGTGTTGTGCAGGTCAGGTTTCACCTGGCAGACAGGAAAACAGGGGGGTTCTGGCTCAGCAGTGATTCATTGCACTGGAATATTTCAGGGGAGGGGAAGCATCCAGGACTTGTTAACACACTGCTGCCAGGAGAGGGGCTTCGGGTGGGTCGGGTTTCTGCCTCCAACTTTGCTGTCACAGATTTATACTGATATCATCTGTATCAGTGTAAGTTATCTGTTTCCACTTAACCTAGATGAAAGCCCAAGTGTGGTTATTGCATTCTAAGGTTGCTGGAACTTGTTAATAATTTAGAATAATCAAGTCAAATTAATTCACTCTTAAAATCGAGCTTATTTGCATTGGCTTGTCTGGTTTTTTGTGACAGATCTCTCTGCGGGCATATGTTTGTGTAAGCTTTTTGTGTGTGCTTGTGAGTGTTTGTGTGCATACGTAATTTCCTTCTCCATCTCACAACCAAAAGAGGCTGAGCTGCATTTAAACGTTGTGCAGGAAAAATAGTTTCTCCCTGCCTGTGAATGAGGTCCACCCCACACTGGAGCTGAATAGCTGAGGTGTAAATCCATGGGGAGAAATGGGGTTTGTAATGGAAATGCTGCCTCGTTTTAAATTAGAGCTAGGCATCTGTGAGGCTGAAATTCCTGCTGCAGCATCCAGACGGTGCCTCAAGCTGGCTGCATATTCCCAGAAATAAAGAACCCCCCAGCCTACCTGCAGCCTGACCTTTGTGCCCACACTGCCGTGCAGCTTTTGTGCAGCGAGAGGCGGGAGCGGTCGGTGACAGATTGCTGCTGGCAGGGAGAGGCTCTTCCAGCTGCATTTCTCTGCAGCCCCTGCCATATATCCAGGGGCTTGTTAGAGGAACAACAGCACCAGCCAATAGCCAGTTGGTCTAAGCCCCTGGGACAGACCGTATGGCCCACACTCTGCTTCCTAAGCTGGGAGTGAGGAGGAAATTCAGCTGCCGTAGCACTTCAGCCCTGGTGCTGCACAGCAAAGGAACACACCCGGCTGTGTGTCTGTCTGTGGCAAAGCCTGCACCTATAAATAACAGTGTTTGTGTGTGTGTGTGTGCATATTTATGTGGTTGTGTATTTATTGTGGTTGTAGAGCAGTCCAGAAAATGGAAATCCTTTTGTGTGAATCTGCTTTCATGGAGGCAAGGAGAGCCAGGAGAGCAGGGGTGATGAATTGGCCCTGGACTGCGATGACAGTCTTTTTTTTAAAGTCAAAACAATTTCAGGGAAAGGGGCTCCAAAAAAAGGTCCAGTTTCGGGAGGTAGCTCAATTGAATTTCTGGTTCCTGGCTGCCTGCCTGGAGGGCCTCTTGTCACTTCTACTTTCTTCCAACAAGGCAGAAGGCGGAATTGACAGCAGCCTTCCCGCCAGGCTGTTAGGGAAGCAGGGAAGCCAGATGCTTTGCCTCCCTGCTCCCTCCCCTTCTGCGGCCTGAGAGCCAGAGAGTTAAGTTGCTTAACTCTTCCATTTTCTCTCTCCGGTGTTCCTGGTCTGACCCAGCAGAGATTCTGAGGAATGAAAGGCCTGGGAGTTGGCAGAGCCAGGCTTGTGCTCAAAGGGTTCCTCACTCCCAAGGGTGGGAGAGTGTGTGTCACCCCGTAAAGTACCCTTATGCTTTGTACAGAACAGGAAAACCAGACTTTTATACAGAGAGATTCTGCAGAGAGGCACATGGGCTGATACAGGAACCTCTCCCCCACCAAACCCAAGGCAAATAATGATTTCAGAGCTTCCAGCCCAAACCCACTTCTAAATTCTCCCTCAGCCCCTGCTATTTGGGATACAGTGTATGTGAGAGCTAGAACATTCCTATGTTTCCTTCAGCAAGGACAGTATGCTCAGCCCTCTCTTTTTGTGAAATTATCATCTTTAGATGTTAAGGAATGTGGAAGGTTTCAGTTGCTGTTGAATTAACATTTCACTATGCATCATTTCACTAGATAATTTGCTGACTCTAAAATTTTTGTGTAATCAAATTGGTTGGCTGTTTTAACATTTGTCCAACACCATTTTTAAGTGGTAGTTAAATGAGGTGGAGAATGGAGCCTTTTCTTTAGACTCAGGGCTGTAGCAGGGTGAGGGTCTCTGGTTTTTGGAGACAGGACCTGCTCCGAGTCAGGGGTTGTGCATTTCCAGCACCCACAGAGCCCTTTTTAGTCTACCCACAACTGCAAGATGGGGTGACAAAGTGGTAGTGGGTTGCCAGGGACTGACACCCTGTCCCTCCCCAAGCTCAGCTCATTATCAAAACCTCTGTAGAGTGGTTAAGGTGAGAACCCTTCTCCCTCTCTGCTAAGGATGAGAGGAACTCGCCTCAAGCTGTGCCAGGAAAGGTTCAGGTTGGACATCAGAAGGAATTTCTTCATGGAAAGGGTGTTTAGGCATTGGAAGGGGCTGCCCAGGGAGGTGGTGGAGTCCCCATCCCTGGAGGTGTCCACGGAAGGCCTGAACGTGGCACTCAGTGCTCTGGGCTGGGTGACAAGGAGGGGATGGGGCACAGCTTGGACTTAATGATCTTGGATGGCTTTTCCAACCTCAATGATTCTGTGAAATAGCCCAAAATGGAACCAAACCAGGGCCTTGAAAGGAAAGTTGTGCCAGGTGAGGTTTAGATTAGATACTAGCAAAAATTTCTTCGCAGAAGGGGTGGTCAGGCATTGGAACAGGCTGTCCAGGGAGGTGGTGGAGTCACTGTGCCTGGCAGTGTTCAAAAATATGTGCATGTGGCACTTGAGGACATGGTTTAGCGGTGACCGTGGTGGTGCTGGGTGGGGGGCTGGACTTGGTGACCCCAGAGGTCTTTTCCAGCCTCAGTGTTTCTGTGGTTCTGAAGTTCATCTGCACTAACACTGCCAGGCTGTGGGCTCTGCTGAGGGCCATCCAGGCACCTCTAAAAGCAGGGAAATCATAGGGTTTCCTTAAAATTCCTACAGCCCTTCTCTTCCTGCGTGCTTCTTTATGTGCCCTCTATACCCAGGAGTTGAATCTCTGTGCTTGTACATTCCCCTCTTGTGCCAGCAGTCTCTGGGTCCCTGTGCCACCTTCTCCAGGCAGGGAGGATGGTGATGGAGCAGGCATTCCTCAGGGTTTGGCATGCTCAGCTCAGGCAGGAGCAAACATCAGCCTCAGGCAAACCACCACCATTTGTCACCTGCAGCAAGGCAAAAAGCATTGCCCAGAACAGCCTTTGGAAATATTTTAATTATCCTTGGTTAATCTGGCAATCAACAAACTTGAGGTAAAGATCACAAGTGCAGGCAAAGTCTAAGGGGAATTTTATGCTTGGAGTGAAATTTCAGCAATGTTTTTGAAGCATTCCTAATTGGGATGGTTTAAGAGCCATCACCAAACCTCCCGGAATCCAAACACTTCTGATGTATGTGGGAAGCAAATCAGTCATGCAGCCCCAGCACAGCACTGAGAGTTGGAGGAGCATGGGGCTTGTAAAAGAACCAGCCTAACCACCAAGGTCTTTCTCAGCAGCTTTATAGTCAAGAAACTTCTTTAATGGACTGTAAATCAAAAAAGGAAGTGTATTTTTTGTTTCGCCAGACTTGAAAGATGAGTGTGCATCTGCCTGACAGCTTTCAGAGCGAGCCATCCCTGCCAGCCAAAGCAGATTCTTCGTGCCTGCTTCCAGGCAGCACGAGCTGAAACAACTGGTGGCAGAGTGGGGTGTCTCTACAGTCCTAGCCATGAAGAGAGGTGATTATTCCTCCCTCCTAATTCCACTTCCATAAGGAAATTATCCCGTGTGAGAGGCGTGCACCTTCTTCTGTTCTGTCGACGTGCGCTGCTGGGAAGATTTATTTCAGTAATAAGGTCTTTGCAGTGGAACTTAACCAAAATGAGGGGGCAAGTTTATTAATTATATATTTTACAGTTAATGAAAGATAATATTTAACAGAAGTAATTGCAGGCATCTGCCTTAATGGCACAATTAATTTCCACTAATAAACGGGTTGTGTGTCCCTTTGTTGGACTGATCAGAGACAAATCTTGCCTTGTGCTCTACCCCTCTTATCTCTTTCCATTTGCAGGAGATGAAACGTCCTCCTGCTCAGAGTACAGGGAAGAGGCTGGAGCTGGGCTGCTTTCTCCACAACTGTAAAGCTGCAGTGAAATGAATTCTTTGTTCATGTTTCATTGGCCGCTCTGAGGAAAACAGTGACCAGGAGAGGAGGCAGGAGCCTCAGGGTGAGTGCAGGTCCCACCAGCCCAGCTCTCTGCAGCTGGGCCTGGCTCCCTCCTTCCCATCCCTCCCTCTCAGCCCAGGCTCCAGGAGGCAGGAGAGCTTTGTTCCACAGGACTCAGGTATTTCACTTCTCAAGCTGCTTCTAAGCAGTCTCCTCTGTTTGTGCTGAAATGCTGTGTAGGAGCACTTGTCACTCATCTCAGCTTGCTTTGAAGCTGCTCCCAGAACCTGGGCATGGATATAGATGAGCTGCCCATCTGGGAACTTGCCAGGCTCTCAGAGCACTTGCCCCTTTGGGATCTGACACAAAGGGTGCCCCGTGTGCCCTGAGGTCTGTGCAGTGGGAAGGTTTATTCTGCACTACCACTGATAATGTTCCTACGCTCCTACACCTTCCAAACAGGTTGGTAGGTTCCACCTCATGTAGGTGTCCATCTCTCATTATCTTCCCCCTACCTGAGGTACACACAGAGCATGTGACACGCAGTTGAGTGATTTTTATTCCCTCCACTTGAGGGAAGTAGCTTACAATGTTTTGGACTGGTCCTCTGTGATTGACTTGTGCCACCTATTTCTGAAACAGGGTGAGAGAAGATTTAGGAAAGTTAGCGGTGCCCAGATCCATTTAGGACAGGAGGGGAGCCCCGAAGTTGGATAAAAGACTGTAGGCAGCCACACCCAGCATAGCTGCTCATCACAGAGCCATCCTGTGAGAGTGTGATGTTCCTTCCTGCTCCTTTTTAATTTTGTTATAGAAACTGTTGGTGCAGTTGGTGGGTTCTCCCCATGCAGCAAAGGAGCTGCTCCAACAGCTCTGCACACCTCCAGGCAAGGTCCTTCCTGTGGAGGAGGTGATGGGAGCTGCTCCAGGAGGTGTTTATCCGAAGGCATGGCACAGGGATCAGGGCTAGGTCCAGCCTTCTTCAGTGTCTTCATTAATGAGCTGAAAGATGGGGTAATGTTAATGACATAATGGCATGGAGGATGAAAGGAAGAGGGAGCACTGCCAAGGGCCAGGGGAGGCCCCAGGTTCCAGCCTGGCCAAAGAGAGCAGGGCTGGGCTGTGTCTGCCATGGCTCAGGCTTCACATTGGCCTGGTTTTGTGAGTAAAAGCAGAGCTGGGGCTGAGCCTGGGCAGCCAGAGCAGCAGGCTGGCTTTGAGGGCAGCTTTGAGCTGAGTGTTGGCTGCTCTGCTTTAACCCCAGGTTTTATGCAAACCCATCTTGTAGGTATTTCAATGCAGGAGTAGCGGGACCAGCAAGTCGGGGTGGGGGTGTGCAGGCAGGGAGGGGAGCAGAGTGTGTGTGAGTTGCATGTCTTCCTCTCACGTGTCTGCACCCGTATGTACACGTCTTCCAATGCCTTCCAGAGAGATTTTCATCCCAAGAGCTCTGACAGCCTTTCAGGCATCAATCACACAGCACTGCAACACTCCTGCAAGGTCAGGGAGTGTTATCAGCCTCCTCCTCAGAGCAGCCATTTGTGCCTGCACGACGAGGGGTGGGCAGAGGGAGAGTGGCTCCTGCGAGTGTGTGATTTCCTGCAATCAGAGCTTTCCAGACTCCTAGAGCCAGGGATGGCATCCAGGTCTCCTAAGGCCCGTTCCCTGCCCTGACCTCTGGAAACACTTCCTCCCCACAGAAACCTCACCGTGAAACCACCCAGCAGAGCAGGGCTTTGGAGTTTGGCAGGGAGAGCACAGGCTCTGCTCTGCCCAATCCGCAGGCACATTTTTGGGGTTGTGTGTTTGCTGAAGTGTTGGCTGTGCTGCTCTGGGGAGAAGAGGAGTTGATTGTTGAGCAGCCAGGACTCGGCGCCGCCCTGCCTGTCCGTGTGAATACCCTGCCCAGCCTGGCCAGGCCACAGGGGATGTGTGTGGGGCCTCAGCCTGCTCCTGTGAGGAGCCTTGTGTCTCCTCTCTGCTAAACACGGCTCTGGTTACCTGCTCTCACTGCAGCTTTGCTGGTCTGCTTTGGCTGCAGGGCCTCGTGATAGCTGGCTGGATTTATTTATTTAATACTGAACCTTAAAGAGAGGGTTGTTTTCCAGGCTGTCTCTGTGGAGCCAGGTCATGATGGGGTTAGTGTGGAGGGAAGCAGGGCTGCTTGGGAAGCCTAAAATCTGCCAATCCCACTATTCCTTCTGCCCCTCAGGCTTCTCTCAGTAACCCCCTCCTCCTGCAGTGGCAGGAAAGCTTACAGTGCCATGCAGGCTGTCCAGACCTTGCCACTTCCACCTCCCTCAGGATGTGGCAGGGATTGTATAAAAGGGATTCACAGCCCAAGGCTACAAACAGAGCAGTATGACAGTGAAGAGAAGATGATGGAACACAAGCAGTGGGCCTTCCTTTGGTTATTTCTCCCATGCAGGCTCCTCCAGGTGTTACAGCATGTGCGTGCTGTCTCTCACCCTCTTCTGCAAGGGACAATGACATCCTCCCCATAGGGCTTAACAGTATTGTCTTTATTGCTGTGCCTGGGAAGCAACTGCACCCTTTTGGATGATGGATTAGTCAGGGGTTTAAAACAAAAGTTTGTGCTCTGGATCCCAACCTGAGGCATCTGCTGATCCTGATCTGAAGGGTTCCCCCAGCCCCAGCTTCACACACGGTACCCCCGGGTTGAATGGGCCACTGTGCTGCTTTGGGAGGCTGGATTTTCTTCATCTGCCTGAAATCCTGGGTTCTGTGGTGCCTGCCTGGCAGCCCTGCTCTGAGCAGAGGTCAAACTGCTCCATCACTGGTGCTTTCCTGCCCTTGGGATTTACAGCTGGATGAGGAAACTCACCTCCATCACTGTCTGACCTGGGCAGTGTTCAGGTGTATCTTAAAGACCCCACGTTCCAAGAGGCAGGAATCTGTCACAGCACTGCTCTGTGCCTCAGGGGGGTCGTTCCCTGAAGGTTTGGCTCTTCCTTCAGGAATAAATCTGTAACTCCACACTCTTCCCATAAAACTGATAACACTGAGATTGCTTTACACATCAGCAACAGAATGGAGACAGCAGAGGCAATCAGGACCCAAAATAATTATGTTTATCATCTATAATCATCACACTGAGTCTAACAGCACATTAGCACTTCCAGCAGGCAGTTTGCAGGAACAGGGAATACAGACAGCATTTTGGAGGATGCACTGGTCATTTTACAGGACACCAGCCCCAGCTGAACATGCCGTGGGGGATTCTCTGGGCTGCCAGCACACCCTTTGTTGTGTGTGTGAGGAGCAGGGGCAGGGCCAGTGTTGAACCCATCTCTGTGAAGTGTTACTGGGTGTGGTTCCAGAGTCAGGCTGTGAAAACAACAACTCAGCCTCTTTCTGACTCCTTCTGATGCTGGGGGTTTGGAAGGTGTAATCTGGAAGAGCCTACAGCTGCTTGAACCCCTGTCCATGGAAGGGATTATTCCAAGGGAACTCTCTGATGTGTCCCCTTGTGATGCTGTCTCTGCTTGTCACTATTTTCCTGCCAGTCCTGCAATACCTAACCCTGAACAAGGACTTTAGGCGTGGCAGAACTGCCCTCCCCTGTGCTGCCTCACAGCCTGGGGGTGTGGGGATAGAAATGTCCAAGCAAATCCAAGTGATCTCAGTTCAAAAAAGATCCCTGAAAACGTTTGCAAGCAGCAGACCCCCAGCATCCTTCAACCCATATCCTGCAGCCTGGTCCTCTCTCTCTTCATGCCTCTTTCCTCTTAGGGAGAGCCAAGCCTTGCAGCAAGGGAGAATGGGCCAGAGAAAGCCCTGGCCAAGGAGTGCGGTCAGTCTCTGCATTTAGCCTTTTGGTGGAAGGACTTAGTAACACTCTGCTTGGAAGGAAAGGTCCTGGAGCCAGATTTGGATGTGGAATTAGTTGGAATCCCATCAAAAGCCCGTCATCTCTTCAGCAAAATGTCTGAGATGCTGCACATTTATTTACTGTGATGTTTCAGGTTATAAAGTGGCTCTATAACCCCTTGTTTTCCATGATGATCAACAGGTGAGGGTGTAAAACCCCTCCTTACTGGATGCCAGTTCCGAGGTGTATCTGGGTGTGAGGGAGGGGCAGTTCCCATCCTCTCCATGTCTGTCAGAACTGGTGTTTCTCCTGCAGACACCACCCCACTGCCAAGAACTGCTTTAGCAGGGCTCGTAGGAACTGCTTTCAAACCTGGAAGGGTTTTTTGGAGCCAAACATTGATCTAAGTGCATTTTTACTAAAATTCAAAAGCAAACCAGCCAGCCTTTCACTCCAACACTTCAGCTTTCCTGCAGATTGTTTTTCCAGGGGTACCCTCTTGCTTATCTGCCAGACTGTGGGAATGCTGTCAAGACAGGAGCCATTCTCCTGAAAGGCCCCCAGCTCAGGGACTGGGCCAGATGGGCCTATGCTGTGGGTATCTCATTGCCAGGGAGCCAGGGAGGAGAGTTGAGCTCCAGAGAGTGCTCCAGGCCTGGCCAAAAGGGCCCTGCTGTTCCCTGTGCCTGCTGTGTCAGGGCTGTGTTGTCCTACAGTTAGAGGATAAAGGGGTGAAAGGAGCCTCAGGGAGTCCTCAGAGCCAGCTTCAAAGTGAGGTCCAGTTGGTCTGGACATCATCCAGTCAGCTTTTGTGTCTCTTCAAGGACAGGGATTGTTCTGCCTCTCTGTCCCAGATAATTGGGTTTTCCTGGAGCGCAGTGCTCAGTACTGACTGTGAAATCTTTTTCCAAAATCTTGGCCCTTTTCTGTGCTAGCAGAGGTTCTGCTTTCAAAGCAGGTTTATCACTGACTTAACACCCACCAGGCTTCCCCTGTGCTCCTAGAGCTCCTCCAGCCTCTTTGTAGACTTCTCCAAGTTTGGAGAGAACGATGCCGGCTCCCATCCCAGTGTGTTTAAACCAGGGTAGTTTAGAAAGGCACTTCATAACTTGGAACATCACAGTAAATAAATGTGCAGCATCTCAGATGTTTTTCTGAGGAGATGAAGTGTCACAGGCTTTGGACAGGATTCCAGCTAATTCCAGACAACTCTGGCTCCAAGTCCTTTCCTTCCCTGCAGACTGTTACAGAGGCCTTGAGGCCAGCCTGGACCACTGTGTGCCCTGGCCCAGTTCTACCAGTCTACGAAGAGAGTGAGACCAGTATAGCAGGGGCCTGCATGTCCCTCCCGCGGTCCTTCCGAGGAAGAAATGGGGCAGAAGAGGAAGATGCTGAAGCAGTGATGAAGCGGGGGGAGCTCCTGTGGCAGATCCTCAGCATGAGAGCTGCAAACCCAAGCTTTGTGGTATGGAATTGTACCAGGGAAAAGGAGGAGGCTTGTCCCAGAGAGCTCCTGCCAAAGTGTGAGACAGATGGAGGTGAGCTGAGGAGCAGTGAGGGGATCCTGACTGTGATCTTAGTGCTGTGCTGGCAAACTTGCTGCAAAATCACAGCAAAAGGAGGTTTTGAAGACAAGTGAGGAGCTTTGTGGGTGTTTTTCCCTGCTAGAAGCATGAATAAAGAAAAGCACGGCAGTGCTTCCTTGGAAATCTGGTGGGTGGCCTGGTGCTATGAGCTGATAGAAGGTGGGGGCTCATTCCTTCATAATGAATGAAAGATGACAGATGGGGAGAGGCAAGGAAAGGCCTTCAGCACTGGTATAATTAACTTACTCCTGAGAACACTGGGAAGGGCTTTTTTCCTCATGTGATAAAAGAGAAGCTGTTTGACTGAGAGTAAGGAGATAATGAGAATTGTAGAGGTGAGTTTGGTTGTCCCTCTCTCCCTGAGACACTTGAAGCAAAGAGCCCGTGCCAGCTTCAGGAGCAGACGGAGAGGATGGATTCCCTGGTTTTGGGGGAGAAGTTGCAGCTCCTGGGGTGCCTCCCCTGAGCTTCACCCGCAGCCCTGAGCTCTGGTTTGGAGGAGCAGGTGAAGAGCCAAGGCCCCTTCACAGCAGTAATGACTTCACACCCTGACTTCTTCCCCACGAGCCTTTTCTCTTGCACACTAAGGAGTCTGAGCCTACTCCATTGTGCCTCGGTAATTGTGCTTTTAATTATGCTGTGTGTCTACGACCATCTGTTGTGCTCTTTTCAGAATCTGCTTCAGTTCTGATATCCCCTTTTGAGATGAAGGGACCATGAGTGCCCGCAGTATCCAAGGTGTGGATGAATCATAGATTTTTCTGTTCTGTTCTGGTTTTGCTTTCCAAATGATTCATTCCACTTGATCTGTTTCTTGATGGTTGCTGAGCCTGGAGCTGACATTTTCATGGAACTGACAGCTTTATGTGGAAAAATGAGGGTCGATTGAGGGGAGTGAAAATGGTGTCTGTTGGAGAGGAAAATCCTGATCTTTTCAGGATGAGTTTATTTGGACAAGGGCTATCAGAGGACTCTGAAAGGAGAGGTTATAATAGCTCCCAGTGTGGATGTCACCTGGGAGAGGCCAATGGGAAGCTGCTGGTGTTGGAATGGTGCTGTGGCTTGGGGATAGACAGATAAGAGCAGCATGGCAAACATCCTCCAGGAGCAGGGCTGCAAGGGACAGGGACGTCAAGCCAGGACTGGGAGCTGGAAAGGCTCCAGCTTCAATAAGAGAAGCAAAACAAGAGGTTAATGAGCCAGAGATCTTGTTAGGAAGGGAAGACAACTGCAAGTTTGGGCAGAGGATGTCCAGCAGCATCTGGGAGGGGACTGCATCCAGGGCTCGCAGTGAACTGGGAGCAGCAGCATCCCAGGCTTCCCCTCACAGGGGATACCTTCATATCACAGGGGATTCACTTGCATACCTGAGGGAACAGCTGGATATCAGGAAAAGATTCTTCCCCCAGAGGGTGCTGGGCACTGAACAGGCTCCCTAGGGAATGGGCACGGCTCCAAGGCTGCCAGAGCTCCAGGAGCCTTTGGACAACGCTCCCAGGCACAGGGTGGGATTGTTGGGGTGTCTGTGCAGGGCCGGGAGCTGGATCAATGATCCTTGTGGGTCCCTTCCAACTCAGGATATTCCATGATTCTGTGAAGTTAATCTTGTGGATCAGATGGTCCTGCTCACCCAGTCCAAGAGGGAAGATTTGGCTCATAGAGCTTCGTGGAAGGTGAGAGCAGGGAAGGAAACTCAGCATTTGGTGGGTGAGAGGAACAGGCTTAATGTCAGTATATTTGGTGTGTAGGATAAATGTGGCTGAATCCAAGGGCTGGAGTCTTGCAGGAATAGTGGCTACAGCTGGAGGAAGACCAGGAGGTGAAAACCTGCAAGTGGCCTGTTCTAATCTTTGGGATAAGGGAATAAAACTGTCATCTAGGGCAACTCTTTATGTGGTTCTGGCACCTTTTGTCTGTGTAAGGAGCATCCTTTCCCTTCATAGGGAGATGTTAAGGCTGGGTGGTTTCCTCTTTATCCTGTCTGCCCCTGCTCTGGCTCCTTTCTCCTGGTGTGCAGGGGTGTTCTGGCCCATCCCACTGCTGATACTGTGCTACCTCAGGCTCTGAGCACCTTCTTCTCAGCAGGGTGACCTCTTCCTCTGTACTCTTTGCCCTCCAGAGCTCTGGGACTGGTTGGGCCCATGAGCCCAGCCCTGACACATTCTGTGCACCTGCAGCAGCTGCAGTTGGCTCTGGTTTGGATCTGTGGGTGGGATGTGGCAGAGTGGGTATCATGTGGTACCAGACCCTCAGTACCCTTAGAAAAGTCTTATTCCAGTCCAGGCCAGGGACATCATCCCTTGACCTCTGGCAGCTGCTCCTCATCTTGAGTTCTGAGCATGTTTTAAAGGTACTTTGGGCTGCCTTGGTGTGAGTTCCTGGTGCTCTTTCTGACCTTGCTCTTTCCCCTGGGCCTGACACCTTGGTGCTTCAATGTCACCCATGGTCACTGCTCCCACATGAGCAGGGGGAAGAAGCACCCGAGCCTTGGTTTGCTGTCCCTGTTCCATCTCCTGGCCATCCTGGACAGCTTCCAGCTTCCTGCTGTGGGGAAGGATTGTGGTGTCCTGCTCTTGCTGGTTTCCTGTGCAGGGAGGATGGAGAACATAAGTAGCTCACCAGATCAGTGAAGGGCTGTCTGTGTGTCATTCCTGCATTCCACAGGCAGGTTCCTTTCCCATCTCCTGTACCTGCAGGGTGGGATGCCAAGCACCAGTCAAGGGGCAGGACTGTAAATGAGGTACCTCCAAACACTAGTTCTATTTAGCTGAAGGCCATGACGGAAAAACTGTGTTTCCATTAAATCCCCTTTGTATCAATCCATGGAGCTGGGCTGTGGGTGAGAGGTGCCAGGATCCAAGAGGCCACTAATTAATTACCAACCCCAACTCTTTATTGGCAAGGCAGGGCCCTCCAGCGCTGCCCTGCGGTGGTTGATTGGGGTGGGAGCCAAGGAGAGGCTCCGTTTCAGTGGCAATCCCTTAACATTCCCTCTGGCTTTCTTCCTCACAGACGTGTCCTGGCAGTGTGAGGGGAAGCCAGGGCTGAACATACGGCTTTTTGTGGAGCTCTGACCTTCCCAGAGCGGGGCAAAGCCATGCAGCTGGAATTCCCTTCAGTGCCCCTCAAAAGCCTACCTGATGCCATGGAAAGCCTCTGGGACATTTCTGGGAAAACAAACCCATGGCCCAAGGTGCCAGCAGTTGCTATTGCCTCATGTTCTTCCTTAGCATGTACCAAGGACAGCTGAGAGACTTTGGATGGTGCAGTAGGCGACACCTGTGACATCTCAGAGGTGGTGAACAGCAGCACAGCTCCACGGGTGCTCCCTGCATGGCTCTGGGAATTCTGGGGACTACAAGACAGTGGATTAGGATACCTGAGGCAAGCCCCACACAGGTCTTTTGGGATCTTCCCTGTCATCAAACAAACAAGCACATTTGGAGTGGGTCATGGTAGTTCAGAAACTGTCCAGCTGTTCTGCGAGTGAAATCCACGACTGGCTGACCTGAGAGAGACTTTGGAAAAGCCAAATGTAAATGCTCACAATGGCTTGCCAAGATCTGAATGGGAAGAACCTTCCTTGGAAGAGGATTTCCCATCTTGTCCCAAGGAGTCCCAGCTGCTGAGTGTGCTTGGTTGCCATGGCCTCTTGTCTGGAATTTGCTTTTCTCAAGACCTTAAAACCCATTCCCCTCCCCAGCTCCTCGTGGAGCTTGATGCAGCCTGTCTCCAGGAATGCAGCTGTTTGCTCCTTCTCTGGAATCAGAAAAGATTCCTACTTTCTTTCCTCCTGCTCTGCAGTGACCTAATTACTTAACTTTGCCTTGCAGCCTCTTCCTACAGCACTTGCCAAAGAGCTCATCAAAGCCTTCTGGCCCCGGGGGAGGTGGATTATTAATCTGTCTGTGCTCAAGGTTACAGGAGATGTTTCCTCCTCTCATGGACTGGCAACTCTTCCACACAAATCTTTAGCCTTTCCACTCAAGATCACCCACAGGCAACTGGGAGGGCGTTGGAGCGATGCTCATTCTCTACAAAAGGTTCCTCCAGGCTGCACTGGAATATCACACACTTCATTCTTGGCATAACTTGATCTGTTCAGCCTTGGGATGGTTGGAGGAGTGTCTGGTCTCCCTCCTTCCTTGACCAAAGGAGTCTCATAAATAGCCATATTCCTCTTGTGGCAGGGAGACTGGTGCACACAGGCTAATGCAGACAACATGTGTCACCTCTGGCTGTGATTTCCCACGTATGTGATGTCCAGGAGCTGAGGCAGTGCGTGGAGCAGGGGGGAGGTGGGAGAGGAGGTTAAAAGCTGTGTCCTGCACTGGGATTTCATGTGTGTGTGCTTGTGCTGTGTGCAGGAACAGCTGCTTGGGCCTGGCTCTGGCCAGAGCTGCTCCACCGGAATGAAGCATGTAGGAAGGGGTTGTCCAGCCCCCAGGCACTGCCTCCCTTCTCTGGGGGGCTCTGTGAGGGCAGCGTGGTGCAGAGCTGCCTGTGCGACCAGGGTCTAAACCCCCTTGGCCACCCAGTGACCCCACTCAGGAGATCACTTGGAGTGATGTCTAAGGAGAGGGAAGTAGGAATCAAGCAGGAGGCATTGGAAGGATGTTAGAAGTTGCTGTCCAAGTCAGGGGAGCTGGATCTGACCGGTGCTGGATCCAGGAGATGAGTAGGGCAGAACACAAGTGAGGTGGTTTAGAGTCACCCTGGCCCTTCCTTTCCTGAGCGGCTCTGCCACTGCCACTTGCTCCCCCAGTACCACCATCCTGGGACCTCCAGGGCTGTCCCCTGCCCAGGGGCTCCTGCACTGTGCAGTCCTTTGGCTCCCCCATCCCACCCTGCACCTGTGGTCTGCCCGCACTCATCCTCCTGTGGCTGCTGGTACCCAGCACGTGCCTCTGCTCCCGGGCAGCAGCTGCCAGATCCATTTGCTCAGTGTGTTCCTGCATTCACTGGGAGAATAGGCTTTTTGGAAGAGAAGGGGAAGACAACAGAGGAAAAACTGGAGGAGGGGGCCAGGAGGAAATAAAAGGAAGTAAAAGAGAGAGGGGAAAAGGCAGGACATGATTGGAAGAATCAGAGATGGAGTGTGGAAAGGACTGCGTGTCCCCCGTTGCTTTGAGCACTCAGCAGATCCTGTGGTGTGTCTGCTTTATTACTGACAGAGCTCTCCCTTCTGTCGGCTTGTTTCCTAATTGCTGGTCTTGTAAACTGCTTGATTTATGGCTCTGTTCATCAGTTCTGGCCCTCGGGTATAACATGCTTTTCCTTCCAGGCTGGGAAGTGAATAACGAATTAACAGCCTGCCTTAGGTTCAATGAGAAGCTGAGCATTCAGGGATCTTTATTGGGCTGCACGTGCCAAATGGAACTGCTTGATTTTTACTTCCCATTCACGGAGGGTATTCAGCGAGTCCTTCCCCAGGGCAGCAGTGGCGCTGTGGCTGTGTGGTGCCTTTGAAGTGTCCCACAAGAGAATCCACCAAGGAATGGTTTCGCTGTTGGTTTGCACGGAGAGCTCAATCTGCTTCCTCACAGCTTGCTCTGAAGCTGGCGTTGTGTGCCATGCACGCTTGTCTCGGATAAACTCCCCTTCAGAACGGCCCAGGGATGAAGATGAAGTCAGAGAACAAATGGCCCTGCTGAGCTGGAGCTGTCCCCAGCAGCCATCAGCCAGCTCCTGGCTGTCACCCCTGTGTTCACCACTGAGAAGTGATTTCTCCTAAACCCTGGAGAAGGGTCCCTACAGTCAGTGTAGTTTAAATCTCCACTGAGTGACCCGAGTAGCTCTGTTCCCACAGACCTTGATGACAGTCCAGTGCCTTCTACACAGCTCTGATCCTCGTGGCTACGTGGTCACACCACCATGCACCACGTTTATGGAGCAGCCAGGCCTTGGAATGATAAGGTTTGTCCAGCCCAGGGTGGGAGTCCTTTGGATGCAGGGCATGGCTGTTCTCCTTGCCCAGTTCACAGGACTGTGGCCAGGAAGTCACATCATGTCCCTCCAGCAGCTCTGCACCCCCCAGACAGACTGCAGGGGACACGCTGTGAGAAGGAAATGCCTGTAAAACAGCTCCTTTGTGGAGGAAGAAAACTCTTGTAAAGAACAGTGGAACTGCTGTAGCACTGCAGGGGCTGTTCTGTGAGCACAGGTGCAAGCTCAGGGCCCGAGGGTCTCCAGCAGATAAAGTTTAAGCTGCTAAGTCCCTTCAGGACTTGACAGCTCTGCCCTCCTGCCCTCACCAGCCTCTCAGGATGCTGCTGCTGCCTCTGAGCTGCTTTGTGGCTGCGGTGGGTGAATCTGTTCTGCCTGGAAGGTGAGCTCAGGAAGATGGCTCAGTGCCCTCTGCACACTGCTGCAGGATTCACCTCGGCATCGTGAGGCTGCGAGTGAAGGACAGAGCTGCAAAGTCAAGTGTAGCATTAATGTAAAGCTGCAGAACCCCAGGGGCCCTAAAAACCCACTTGGAGGGAGAGTTTTGACAAACCTGCTTAGTCCTGATCCAGCCCTCACTTGCCTGTGGGAGCTCAGCTGGATGGAGTCTCTTCCAAGGATCCTACAGTGGTGAGAGCTGCTGGTGTCTGGTTTTGCTCTTGGGGCACAGAGTAAAGCAAAGCAGAAGTAACATGCGAGGTACAGTGTTTCTTTCCTCATAGCAGTAGCAGCACATCTTCATTAGATGGTCACAGCCATCCTGTGTGCTCTGCCCCTGCTCTGCCTTCCCCTGAGGGGTGTGCAGGTGCAGACACTTGGGGAGCTTCTGAGGAGCAGGGAACGGTGCCTTGGAGCACCATGAGCTGGAAGCATCTGCCCAACCCAGGTCTGTCCCTGGGTGCAGCTGCCCCGAGCAGCCTGGATGCTTCCAGCTCTGGTATCGTCATCTTCAACTTCTTACAAGGCCCAAGAACCTGTCCAGCCCTTGGGAAGAGCTGGGCCCCCATGTGCATTTGCCATATCCATCATAATCCTTGATGTGACCTCTATTTTTATTTAAAATCCATGAATTCTCCCCTGGCTGCCTCCTTCCAACAATCCTAGCAGGCTGTAACAGGACTACAGGTCTTGGAGTGGAGAGCATGGAGAGGAGACAGCAAGGTTCTTCATGGGACATGAGCACCCACCCACCATGGCTGTACTCATGTGATTCTTCCTGCCACGTAGTCCAGGATCCAGGAGCACGAGGACAGAGGATCAAAAGAGCATTTGTTTGCATTTCACACATCAAGAATACTAACTACTAATCACTGAACTAGTCTGCATCTATACTCAAAGTCCAGGTGTTATCACTTCCTGATAAAACACTTGAACTGCCTGTGGTTCATCATGTGAGTGTGCTCACACCCTGCAGAACCTGTGCCACTGTTCCTAAACTGCATGGCAGGCAGGATGGCTCAGGAACAGTTAAGGCAGGAGGTTCAAGGTCCTGGCTGATCAGCCAGCCGAGATGGAAGGAGCAGTAGTCCAGGATCCATGCTGAGGGCAGGCAGAGGAGGTGCCTGCACCCTTTCCCTCCTTCCATGCTGAGGCTGGAGTAGTTTCTAAGCTTGGGTCCAAATCCCCTCCTCTCTGGGTGCTGCTGTGCCAGCCTCTACTCTGACCTGTTCCCACTGCTCACACTGCACCAGGGGCTGGAAATGGGATCAGAGGGAGATGCTTCTCTTTAAACTCTATATTCACATGGCAAGGTCCTCTCTTGTCACCTCTGACCTGTTCCTGCCTGGCTGCCAGTGTGGATCTGAGCAGCGCAGTGTTTCATCACCTTCCGGCCCATTGAGCAGGAGCCGTTCCCAGGCCTCTCGCTGTCCCTCCTCCAGAGCAGGAATTGTCTCAGGCTGGCTGTAGCAGCATGTGCAGGAACGACTCCATCAGTGAGTAGTTCCCGTTGCCTGGATGCAGGTTATAAAAAAGACTGCTGCTAGGAAAGGGAAATCTTACAGCTGAAGGTGTGATAGATGAGCGTCTGTTCCATCCTTAGAATGTTATTTTCTTAAGTTACTGTATTGCAGCAAAAGGTTACGGCCCCTCTGCTGTTCCTGCAGCTCGGGAAGTAGCTCTGCTCTGTGTCTGTTCTGTGCAGGGCAGGGTCACACAGGGCTGTGTGAGGGCCCTGCTGACAACGCTCTCCTCGTGCCGAGCCCGGCCACGTCGGGATCTGACCTCCGGCGGGAGTCGGCTCCGCGGCTCCTGCCCTGGGTCACCACAGCTGCCCCGGGACACTCCCCCAGCAGGCACTTCTGGCCATGCAGTGCACTGGAGCTGCTGTTAAAGAATGCAGCTGGAGTGCTTTGGGGGTGAGCCCTAGGTTTGAAGCTCAGGAACAGTGCTGACTCTCAGAGAGCACAACCAGGACTGTGCCCTGGGCAGAAGAGGCCTCTGGACCTCATACCAGGTGGGCAAGGAGGCTCTTCCTGGCCGAGTGCCCTAAGAAATGTTTGGTGTTGGAGCTTTGGGACTGAGCTCACCAGACCCGTGTCCTCCTAGTGCAGAGAGCAGGCTGCACACAGCATTTTGGTGGCTCTCACCCACCAAACACCTTCGCCAGATGCTGTTCTCCACTTCTGAGCTTCATGGTGACCGAATTCAGCCTAGAGAGCTCTTGGGGTGAGGGAATAAAGGTTGTCACTGCCTTCCTCATCAAGCTGCAGTCTCTGGAGACTTTGTGGGTCCAGGATCCCTGTGTTCTGTGGCTCCACTGGGTCATCTGGCAGTACAAGACGGCCCTAAAGAGCACAAAGTGAATCTCTCTAAAAATGGCCTTGGCTCAGGGATGTTTGACATAGGTCTGGATTGGGAGTGCTCACGAGGAGCAGGCTGGGCTGTGGTCTTCGAAAACCTCCAGAAACCATGGATGTGAAATGTGGGACACCAGCAGTATGCTGCTAATTCCTCCTGTGCGTTCCCAATCCATCCATCCCTCCCGTGGAGGGACAGGGAGGCAGAAGGGAAGTGCTCATGCACGTATAGGGTATGGAGAAGACAGCTCATGGTGGCTGAGCCGGATTAGGGAGTGCTGAGAGGCGCACCCCAGCTGGCAGATGGCACAGGGGTGGTCCTTGGGAGTGGGCACGGCTGCACCTGGGCTCTGGTTTTCCTGCTTGTGTGTCCCACAGTGTGCTCTGCCCCCGGCCGCACTTGGAGCCTGCATCCCTTCTCCCTACCCACAGGATTGCTTGCAAGTTAGAGGGAGAATCTGGTAGCAGGTCCCACAAACATTTGGGTGCTTTCCAGATCTCTCCCACTCTCTGTAGCAGCTCTCAACTGGCTTGGAGTCAATGACACAGATTAACTCTGTCTTTCTCTCCTCCACAGGGCCCATCAGCTCCTGCTCTGCGCCCGGACTGGGATGGCCTTTATCAGGATACCTGCCAGGGGACAGGAAACTTCTCTGATGGATGCATTTTGAGTTCCCTTGAGCCGGGCTGGGGGTGCTGCACTCCTGAGCTTGCTCTGGACATCCCCCCTTCAGGTCCTTGGACAGCGCCACACAGTCATGGAATTGTCCAGGTTGGAAAAGACCTTTAAAATAATCAAGTCCAACTTCTTCTGTGCATGGAGAAGGGGCCCCAGGGAGAGCTGGTCAGCTTCAGACTGGTAAGGTGTGACTGACCCTCAGCTCAGACAGCACTGGCTCCTTTTAGATCCAAGATTTGGTTCCTCAATCCAACCAACCCAGCTCTGGTTCTGTTTCCTGCTTGGAAGCAAAGGCAAAAGTTGTAGCCCAAGCTCCTGGGCTGGCAAGAGCTGTGCTGCCCACAGGGCTGGCTGGGGCCGTATCACCTCTCCTTCCTGACAAGTGTGGGCTGCACAGGGACACAGGGGATGGCCTGTGATGATCCCCTCTTTGGTGACCACCTGGCAGGTCCTCAGCAAAGCAGAGCTCCTTCCGCACTGGCATCGGGATGAAGAGTCCTGGCAAGGCAGGAGCAGGAAAAGGGAGGTGACTTTCCTCTCTGGTTGCTTTGTTTGTTGTTTAGGTGTTGGTGGAAGAAAGACTTTGCCAGCTACTTTAAGGAAGTCATTGTTTAGTTGAGGACTTATTTGTTCTTTGAGAAGAGGATTGTGTTTGCCTTGGGGGGACGTTGTGCAACGTCAGTTCCTTTTAATTAGTGCTGTTTCTTTGCCTTGGCTTCGTTTAGCCGGACAAGAAGATTCTGAAGGGAGAATTTAAGAAAAGACAGGGAGAGGCTAAAAACCCCACAAAACAAAGCTGACATGTGGGGCTGGGATTTGGGATTTGTGCTTCCAGCTTGTCCCTGATATACACCCACTTAGCAAGAAAAGCTTTTACCATAGGGGCTGAGGGTGTGCCTCCTTGCTTTCCCTCTATTCCTGACCTCTCCATCCACTTCAGGGATGAATGAGGGAAGCCTGTGTATCTCTGTGGTGGGGTTCAGGGCCATATGGAGATGAGCTGAATGCACAATAGCCCATTTCCCAGGAGAAGGAGCCTGGACTAGCAGCCGTGTGGGCCCAGATGTCTGGGAGGGCTGTACCTCTTCCTCTTTTATGAGAGCACCTGGTCATTTTCTTCCCGTCCTTCTGTCCTTGCGTGGAAAGATCTGGGTATCTGGGCAGGCTGCTGGGCAGAGGGATGTGTCATGTCACCAGCTTTGAGGGTATTTAGGCACCTGTTTGTCTGACTTTAGTGAAAATGAGGCATTAAAAGGGACAGAGAATCTGTCCTCCCCTCCCTTCGTATCCATCTTGTTTTCTATCCATTTTCCTCTCTCACAGCCTCATGGGGAGGGAGCAGGGGGAGGATTCCCCTCTGTCCTCCCTCCCGTGTGTCCAGGTTGCAGCTGTTGGAGGCTGGGGCAGTGTCGGGCCCCCTGAGCCGCGGCTGTGCCTCGTCACGACTTCTTCCCCCCGAGCTGGGAGGTGACAACAGCCGGGGAGCAGGGCCAGGCGCGCTGTGTGTCAGGGCAGGGCTTGCTTTTGTGCAGGCCATAAGGAAGCGAGGCCTCGTGGCACAAAGAGTTAAAAACGTCTCCATTAAGGCTCGGGGCTGCCCGGAGCTGTGCAGCCCCGTTTGCAGGCTGGCGCTGTGCTGGCAGCCGGCTGCCCTCGGAGCGGAGCTGGGTGCCTTCTGTCTCCTCCATTCTTCCCAGGACACCTCCCCGCTGTGCGGGGCTGAGTGAGCTGGGGGTCACTCCCACTTCAAGCCGTGCTTGTCCCTTCCCTTTCCAGCTCCTTAAACAACAGAGGTGTTGAGGGAATTTATACCTCTGCCTGGTAACAAGACAGATCAGCGAGACGCTGTCACGGTTTTGTGAGGGCTCCATAGATTTTTATTGCTTTTCAGTCCTTGGGTTCCCAACCTTCCTTTGGCTTGTAAATTGCCCACAAAATGCAGACACAGCTCCTATTCTGTGAGTCCCTTTGATGATTTTATTTATATCTCTGGCTTTGTCTTGTCTTTTATTACAGGGAGACTGCAATTAATTATTATCCCATCAGCTTCTATTTAGCCTGACAGTACAATGCAGTGCACAGTGTCCAACTTTGCCCTGCCCCTGTGTGCACGAGCAGGACACTATTCTGGGGAGGAATAAAGGCCTGGCAGCTTCAGAAAGGGACATGCTGCTAAAGGGCAGCTGAGAGGCTTCAATAGCACCAGCAGGGCACAGTTGTGACAGAGCTAAAGTGACCAGACATCCCAATCCAGTTGTGATGCTCCTGATTTTATCTTCTCATCCGCAGCATAATTTAGGCTTTTGCTCTTTGGGTGTGTTTGAGCAGAGACAGGGCTCCTGTGTCTTTTTGCCATGTCTCTGATTAAGCAGATCTTTTCTTTTATTCATAAAATAGAGATTGCACCCGAAAGGTCTGTAAAACAGTAGGGAGACAGGAGGTGCACACACACGGGGAGAGATGAGCAGCCTGGAGCAATCATAGATCCAGGGAATGTTTGCCTGGGGAGTAGATGGAAGGACCTGGGCGGGATTGGGCCAGGAGACCTGGTGATGATGCTCTGGCAAAGAGGGAGGGATGAATCTGTACAGGGAGGGAAGGAATGGATTTCATGTACAACAAGGGATATTCAGCATAGGTGCTGGGAAAGTGGTAAGAACAGTAACGGTGTGAGCAGATCTCCTGGGCTGGAGAGGGAGAGTCTCTAGGGCTGCAGCTTCTTAGGAGCAGTCTGGATACATTTCTGGCCTGTTCCATGTATGTGTCAGAAAGAGGTGCTGCCAGGCACAAGCCTGAAATAATAATGACCAAAGACCTCAAGAACAAGCATCTGTTAGACAGGGAAATGTCTGATGGTAATTTCAGGGCTCATTTCCTATCCAGTCTTTGGTTTTGTACAGGGAATATCAGTTTTCTCCACTGGCCATCCTGTCACTAGAAAACCAGCCAAGCTGTTTTCACTCTTCGCTTTTATCTTCACATCTTGTGAGAAGATTTGTTTGCCCTACAAGGATGGCACGGTGCTGATGCTGAGCAGTGCTGGTGATGAGATAAAGGTGTTTTGACAAGATCCAGGTGAGTGGAAGCTGCTGTTAAAGCAAATGTTTGTTCACTCCACTCCTGCTTTTTTCTCTGGGTGTTTGATTTGTTCATTTACACCTGATCTTGGCAGCCTTGGCAGTGCAGCTCTTCCTCTGACCCACCCCAGACCAGCTCATGACAATGGAGCAGTCTCCAGGCCAGTGTCCTTATGAAGATTCCATGTGGTTCTTTGCTGGGATTAGCTCTGTTGGTCAGAGCATGGTGCTAATAAAGCCAAGATTGTGGGTTTGATCCCTGTATAGACTCGATGATCCTTGTGGCTCTTTTCCAACTGAGAACATTCTGGGATTCTGAATTCCACACCAGCTCCTCCCCTGAGCAGTTCACTCCATGCTTCAGAGGAAGCTGGAAGATTGGGCTACCATGCCCCAAATTGCGAGGTGTTTCTCACTCCTGGCCTCCCTAGGTGACATGTGCTCACTAGCCCACATGGTGCTTGGAGTTTTTCAGTCCAGGGGATGTGGCTGTGGGGCTCTGTGGGACAGGAAGGGCACATCTGGGCAGGGAGAACAGGCACACCGAGCTGGCTCTGCCCCTGGCACGGCCGGAGCGGGAGAGCCGGGAACAGCAGGGCTGGGATGCTGAGCTGGCTGTAGGAAACAGGCTCGGGTTTAGGGGTGTCCTGAGTCACCTTCCTGAGGGAGCACGTTGGTGCAGCCCTGCTCCCAAGGGAACTGGGATGGCCTGGATCCCTGTCTTGTGGGAGAGCTGAGCTCAGCTCTGCCTTGCTTCAGGCCTCCCCGGTGCTCAGGCAGAGGTAAAGGCAAGAGCAGCAACTCCATGCCTGATTCCAGGTCTCCCACTCGAGTACCTCGATTGGAAGTGAGCTCTTCCACCTCCATCCCAGCTGCATTTCTGCTGGATCTGTGATTGCTGGGATGAAATTGCAGCTGAATTCTGCCAGCTCTGAAGCCTGAACTAGGAGGGGTGGTCTTTACATCAGACATGTAATTACCTGTCTACGAAATTATGAACATGTACAAGGGAAAAAAGAGGGAAAAGCAAGATCTCTGTCAAACGGGAGAAAGGCTGTCATTTTCCCTGTCATTTTTTGGGTTGATTTCCTCCATTCACAGCAGTGCTTAATCCAGCTGGGAACCTGCTCCAGAGATCATTCTGCCTGATGAGCTCCCTTGTCACTGCTGACCCTCAGATCTGTAAGGACACAGCACCTGATGTTTAAAAAGCCTGGAAAAATTGTCCAATCTGTGGCTTCTTAGAAGCAGGAAAAATCTATTTTCCTGCTTGAGAAGACCATCTTTTTGTGGTCACTGAACACTGAATGGCAGACAGAATGGCAGTACTACTTGTTAAATGCAAGTTACTTAATTCATTTTGGTGCTAATTACAGAGTACATGGTTGCTCCAGCGATCCTGTGTAATTAAGGAAAGGTTCCTGCAGCACTGTCACGAATTTGATGGTGCTGATCCAGAAGAAACTCAGCTTTCCTGGTAGGGCACAGATTATGTGCTAATTAAGGGGTTACGTGGAGTGCCATGTGTGTCCTGTGCTTGGAGACAGCGTCTCCTCCTTTCCTAGAGATCCTTGGATTTGACCAAGGTCCCAACTTATCAAAGCCTCCGATAATTTTAAACATGTACTTAAAACCTTTTGAAGTCAGTAGTGCTTAAGGATGTGCATCAGCCTCAGTTCCACAGGGAATGTTGCTGGCTGGTCAGGGATGAATCCTCACTGGTACCTGTTGTTCCTCAAGGACACAACTCATCCCTTGATCCAACATAGCAGGTCTGAAATGCCTCAGTGACTGTCACACTTAACTTTATTTCTCATTAAGCACTTAAGAGCTTGAAAGGGTTTTTCTTCCCTGAGAAACTAAATGAGAGTTTATGTAGGAGGAAAAAATTATCATCTTTGGCTATATTATTTTACTGTGCCAACCAGTGGGAAGGCTCAACAGAGGATTATATAGTGGAAAAGGCCCAGTTTTCCAATGCTTTAATGACTGGACCTTTGTTCTACCTCTCAATTGTGACCATTTAATAACTACTTGACTGACTTTGCCCTCAGCACGATGTTGAATGTGGCTTCATTGGCTCTGAGAACAGGGTTGAAATTAAAAATGGAATGTCCTGATTGAGTTGGTAACATAGATTACCCAAGAGCTGCCTGTGGAATGGGCCTTCCTGAGCATCCTTTGATACCAAAATGCTTCTCTAGACAAAGTCTAACTCACAGGTGTTTTGTGGTAAGTTCCCAAGTCATGGAATCACGGAATGGTTTGGATTGGAAGGGACCCTAAAGCTCATCCAGTGCCACAGGGACACCTCCCACTCTCCCAGGGTGCTCCAACCTGGCCTTGGACACTTCCAGGGATCCAGGGGCAGCCACAGCTGCTCTGGGCACCCTGTGCCAGGGCCTCCCCACCCTCACAGGGAAGGATTCCTTCCCAATATCCCATCTACCCCTGCCCTCTGGCAGTGGGAAGCCATTCCCCCTTGTCACTATCTGCCCATATAAAGAGTCTCTCTCCCTCCACTCCCAGCTTTAAATCCTGTGTGAGGAATCTCAACTGAATGTTCAGCCAAGAGCAAAATGAAAGAAAAGTCTCTGCTTGAACTAAAAGAGTTGGCAGCAGATTTAGACATCTTTGTATGGTGGGCTCTGGGAAATACAGGAGTTTCTCTGTGCTCTGCACCGTCCAGAATTTAACCAAGTCAGGCTCGAGGTGGGAGGGGAAGCCAGCTCCAGGAGGAAGGTGATGTGCCTAAAGGTGGCACAAGAGGACAGGAGCAGAGCTGGAATTCCAGCCCAGGCCCCAGTGAGTGCCTGTGTGCTGTGCCAGCAGCAATCCCTGCAGGCTGGGGCTGCTCCTGGGGTCTGGCAGCTGCATTCAGCTGTGGGCAGACCTTTATGGAAGGACATTTTTACCCACCATGGTGGAGAAAGGAACTGTAAGAAACAATTTTGTGTGCCCTGAATAATTGAGGAAATCTTTCTTTCCAGAAAAACCCAAAGTAGTGAATTCCCCCAAAGCCATGTTTCCTTGGAGAAAGATCTCACAGAGTCACAGAATCATTTGGGTTGGAAAAGCCCTAAGGACATCAACTCCAGCCATTCCCCCAGCAGTGCCAAGGCCACCACTGGTCACATCCCCAGGTGCCACATCCGCAGGGCTTTGTAATCCCTCCAAGAATGGGGACTTCTCCACTGCCCTGAGCACCCTGTGCCAGTGCTTAAAAACCCTTTCCATGAAGAAATTTTCCCTAATATCCAACCAGACCCTCCCCTGGCACAGTGTGAGGCCATTTCTTCTCATCCTGTCCCTGTTCCCTGGGAGCAGAGCCCAGCCCCCCTGGCTGCCCCCTCCTGTCAGGGAGTTGTGGAGGGCCAGAAGGTCCCACCTGAGCCTCCTTTTCTCCTGGCATCTCTCAAGATGATTGGAATGTTCATCTGATCCACAGGTCCCAGCCAGGTAGTGAAGCAAGGGACAGGGAGGTTTCAGTTTGAGGGGAAGTCCTCATTTTTCTGAGGGAAGAAAACCAGGTTTTTCTGATGGTCTCCAAAACCAAATCCCTTGGAGCTGACTCTTCTGTCAGTCAGGGATAGGACAAGAAATAGTGGATTTGCATTGCAGTGGGAAAGACTGAGGTTACATGTCAGGAAATTCCTTTTTTGGGGAGGATAGTTTGGCCATGTAATAGCTTTTTTTTTAATTTTAAGGGGGTGTTTTTTAGTATTTTTATTAGAGGTGGAGGGCGATGGTGGGTCTGTGCTTGGAAGCTCCAAGGTGGATCTCGCTGTCCCTGCTTCTCTCTCTTGCCCAAGGTGCTTTGTCAGGCTCCATGGAGAATCAGATCAGATAAATCCTATTTTGAATGTCTTGTGCCAGGCTTAATTCCTGGTGCTGTGTCTCTCTCTGAAAGGAGTCAAGTGTCCTTGACTGGAGCTGCCCTCTCTGCAGTGATAATTCTTTTGTGCCTCCACCTGTTCTTGTACCCTCTGGCTCTCTTTTCATCTGGCCCATTCCCAAAACAACCCCAAAATGCCTGCTCTCCTTCCCAACAGAAATAATAGCAGGAGGCAGAGATTCCAGAGGAATGTTGTTCTTCTGAAATCTTCATTTACAGTTAGTTTGCAGCTGATTTTTTTCTTAGGAAGAATAAATTTGCTGTAATAGGAGTGAGTCAGCACGGATATATTGCAGGTAAATCATGTCAGACTAATTTGATCACTTATGCTAATGAAATAACTATCAGGCTAGGTAGCATAAATCTATCTGGTTGTCCATGAGGCTTTAAGAAAATTTTGCCTGATGGATTATGGTCCAAACTCCCTAAATGTAGGTTAAAATAATCTATTATTGAAAAGGGTAAAATACTGGGAAGAAGTCTTGAAGCTAAGGGTGAGTGTCACCAAGGAGGGGGCTGAGCAGCAGCTCCTCTGCTGGGGCTCTTTAATATTTTTATTAAAGATTTACGCGACACCACAGCATGTAGGGTCATTAAATTTGCAGTTGATACAGAGCTAAAGGGATCATGCAAGAATTACTGGTCTTTCTTTGCACAGAAATTACTTTTTGGCAGTAAAATCATGCTAAATTATGTAGGGAGACTGAAAACATGATCCTGACTGGACCAGGATGCTCCGTGGCAGTTGCAGAACTGGAGGTGCAAACTGGGATTTTGGGGTGGAGATGGGGAGGTTTGTACTGTGACTGTGGGGGTAGAGGCATCACCAGTAGGACATGGAGAGAGTTTTCCTTCATTTTGTAAATTTTTTTGGTCCTTAAGACATTCTCAGCATAAACATTTGCCCAGCAGTGTTTGGTAGAAAGTAACTGGGAGCAGCTTCCAGAGTGATGTGATGCCTGTGCTGCTCCAGTGACAGTGGGACGTGCCCTGCCCTTCCAGCCTGTCCAGGACAAACACTCAGTCCTGGGAAGGTGTTCTGCAAGTAGCAGCTGATTTGTCACATGATATTCTGAGCAAGGGAAGAGTGAAAATAATAGGAGAGTGGTTTTTCCTCTATTTTGGTCTCTGATTTAAATCAGCTCCTGAGGCAGAATTCATTTCTGGGAGAAGAGTGATGCTTGTGAAGTGAGGTTTCTGCAGAGGGGGAGAACACCTGTGTTTCAGAGCCAGTGGAGGGGTTTAAAGGTGGCCAGTTACACTTCAGCATGTCCAGATGCCACACTCCTGATTCCTCACCACGGACATACTGAACTGCAAACCTTCAGACAGTCCTTATTATTAACAGAAGGGCAAAAATATGAAAATCTAACCCAGAAAATAAATCTGTTCAATAAATCAAAGATAGAGGTGAAGATGAAATCTGAGATCCCCCTGTAGTAGGAATAACTCACTCCTAGTGCCAGTTCAAAATGAACCATCACAGGGGAATTGAATGATACTGGTACTGAGTGAAATTAGACTTGACACTAGGCAGGGCCCTGTTGTTTTGGTTGGTTAGGATTTGCAATTGTTTGCCACCCATTAGAAATCCCAGTAACCTGTTTTAAGGGCAGGCAAATTAAGATTCCCTCTCTCTGTGCACGATTACTCATCACACCACAGCTCCATGTTAATTGGAAAATAACTGGTGCCTGAGCACGTCCTGCCCAGGCTGTCACTGGAGCCAGGGCTGATCTCACACACAATTTGTTGGACACACAACAGCTCACACAAACTCGCAGGAATTAACGCTACAATTGCTTATCAGATGCAAAGGTGATTATTAATCCTTAATGATCCTGGTAATTTCTTTATGGGAATTCACCTCTGCTTCCTTCAGGCCCTTCAGCATAAGAACACATGGTTCCCTTCCTGAACCTCAGCTCTGGATTTGCTTTTAATTCAGAGCCTGCCAGTGAGTTAGAGAAGTCTGAGGGTTTGGTGTCCAAGCCAAGCTTCCAGGGAATGGACCTCTGAGGCTGCACTCGCAGACAACAGGGTAATGGAATTACAGACTGGTTTGGGTTGGAGGGACCCTAAAGCTCATCTGGCTCCAGTCCCTGCCATGTTCCACTTCCTCCCTTCCACTGTCCCAGGTTGCTCCAAGCCCCATCCAGCCTGGCCTAGGACACTTCCAGGGATGGGGCAGCCACAGCTTCTCTGGGCAACTGTGGGTAAGCTGTGAGCTCCAGTCATGCCCCCTTCTGTCTCCTGCTAGAGGGAATCTTGTTTAGCTAAAGCAGAACAGTGGAATGGGGGGAAATTTAGCTAATTGGACAGGGAGACACCATGAGGTCCTGCAGGGAGAGAAGCAGAGGCACAGTGGTCACCCCTGCACTGGGAAGCAGGAAAGTGCAGCAGGAACAGATCTGGGGAGTGAAACATCCAGTGCTGCTTCACTCTGTGTGTCAGGGGGAATTACTTGGCCAGTCTGGTCTGGCCCCATGGCTTGGAGCGTTCAGTGGCAGCTGGGCTGTGTTGTGTGGGTCTCTGGGGCTCCTCTCACGGCTGAAAGGACTCCAGTTCTGCAGCCTGGACCTGCCTTTGGTGATTGGGAAGGTCAGGAGAGTCTCCTCAGAGGGGCTGCCCTGCTCCAGATAAAGCGAAGGCCAACACAGGCACAGGAGGCGCAGGGAGCTGCTCAGAGCAGCCTCTCATTCCTGGAAACAGAGGTGAAAGTTAATCTGGATATGCACAGCCTGGTATATTGTTTGATAACACATTCCCTCTGAAATGCTGTTGTTCCAGGGAAGCAATAGCTCGCTGTCAGGAAGTTGCTTGTTCCATGATCAGAATCGCTGCAGCTTCCGAGGGAAGGGATGGCACTGTCTGGGCAGGCTGGAATCTGCTGAGAACATTTGCACCTGGTGCTCCACCCGGGATCCAGTCTACAGTGGAAAAGTTGCCACTGATGACATGGGATGTAGGAGCCAGGAGAGGCTGTGCTGTGTGGGACAACACAGAATGGGAGAGGTGAGAAGTGGAGCTCCCCCAGGGGCTGTGACATGAGCTCCCAGCTTGGTTTGGCAGGAGGATGGACAGGTAAGATCAGTTTATTTAGTGCATTCACTGTTTTATCTGGGAAATACGCTCCTTGTACCCCACTGCCCGAGTCCGTGCATTCCCTGTGTATCCAGGAAGCAGATGAAGTTTCACTTGTGCCAGTTCAGCTTGCAAAAACCAGGGCAGAGATGGAAAAAAGACCCCTGTGTGTCAGTGCGATGAGGGATCACCTTTTAGTTTTACTCCGACGCCAGCTCTGGATTTGAAATCAAAAAGCAGGATCCTGTTCTGTGGAGTAACTTTCGGAGGGGGCCCTGAAGGAGGAATGTACGACGGGGCTGGAGAGCTCAGACAGGAACAGGAGAACAAAAGCCGCCAGTGTTGGGGATGTGGGAGTTGGTGTTGGATGAAGGGGGGCCTCCCGCTGTTCGCAGCTCACTGCTGCCGTGGCCAGGCTGGCATCCTGTGCAGGGGGAAAGGCAGGGAAGAGCTAATCTATGGAAACAGAAGGACAGACTTAGCTTGAGAAGATGAGCATGCTGAGCTGGTTTCTGCTCTGTTACACCCTGAAACCTCGCTGATATCCGTGCAGCTCCCCAGCTGGAACGCAGAGCAGACGGGGGTTCTTTATGCTTTTTCTCCAGAGCCAGACTGGTGAGGATTTGGTGAGGACTGGAGAAACTGATACTGAGATTTTCAGCTCGGCAGGAGGGAATCTCTGTCTGCTTAATTTGGGAAGAGACAGCCCTATAACTTACAGTATGTAAAGCTTAAGCAGAAGTATCCCCTCGTGTAGAGTCTGAGGCAGCCAGGAAAAGTCTTTCAGGCTGCCTGAGCCGTTCCACAGGCTTCCTCCATTCCTTCAAATACAAAGAGATGCCTGCTCCAAACAGTTTGTGTGAGGACTAGGTTCCAGTCTAATAATCCAGGGATTCCAACAGCCACGTGTGGTCTAAGCAACCCCTTGTATAAATTCTGCCACAGGTGAATTAAAGAGCCCCTGCTGGAAAACACCTGATCTCCCCATTTCTCCTGGTGCCCCAGCAAACTCCTCCAATGCTGGACATCCTGCATGGCTGTTTCTGTTAGGTTTTACTTCAAGGGTGAATTTGCAGTTGTTGTTGTTCCCAAAAGCCCTTCCCACCAATTGCCATCCCATATCAGTGCCCGTAGCAGTGGCCAGGTCCTGTGTCAGTCACATCCTTGGCAAGCCAACACCTTGGGCTCCTTCAGGAGAACACTGAACACCTTCCATTTCCCAGCTCCAAGGTCACTGTTTGGCTTTGCAGAGTCACTCCTGTATTTTCCCTTTCTCCATGAAGGAACACAGCCTGAACACGGCCTGGCAGCAGGTTGCTGGAGCTGTGTGCCAGAAGGAATGCTTCCTGCTGGGATCATCCATGGTCTCCCCTTTATGGCAGCTTTAGGTCTACAGCAGATCCCCAATGTCCTCCAAGCCCTTTTCCAAGCAATTCCTTTCCGAGGCAGCATCCTGTGAGTGTAACCTGTGTTTCTGGTTTCAGATGTCTTTCCTTGCATTTGACTTTTTAAATCACATTTCACTGTGGCATTTTCACGTGTGGGCAGCTCTCGGTGCTGTCAGGTCCCAGAATACTGAGAGTCCAGTCCTGCT
Source organism: Atrichornis clamosus (assembly GCA_013400975.1). Classification (NCBI taxonomy): domain Eukaryota; kingdom Metazoa; phylum Chordata; class Aves; order Passeriformes; family Menuridae; genus Atrichornis; species Atrichornis clamosus. Next base: position 114,239 of record WBMZ01009015.1, read on the forward strand.
TCTTGTTTCCCTCCCCCCAGTCTCGTTGGCATCTGCAGACTTCCCCACGACAGGGATTTACACAGAGCCATTTAGATCATTGATAAAAATGCGGAATAAAATTCATTCTCCTTTTATCCCAGGTATTTTTACCCAGTGTAATATTGCTGTATGTTCATTGAGTCGTGACTATTGGAACATCCAGTAAATAGGCCTTTGAAGAACAGCCAGTTTCCAGGAGTGTTTCCACCTTAAGTGTGTATTCCCAGTCCATTATGCTGGCAGCTGAGGCAAGGCCTGGGAAAACAGAAGTGTCAAATGCATGGGGGTGTGTGTGTCACTGCTGGTGCCAGCTGTTTGCCAGGTGTAACCAGGTCACGCCCTGTGGTATCCAGGCAGCTCACTGGCTTTTGGGTCAGGAATGGGCTCCTTGGCCTTCCGAGGTGCAGCAGGAGGTTTTCCCATGTGGATTGCAGCAGTTCCTGGGCTGAAGGTGCTGTTGTTTGGGAAGAGCTCCTGTTCCTGGCTTTATGAGTAGGAGCTGGCTGTGGGTTGCAGTCATGCAACTCTGCTTGGTGCCACTGTGTGACAGCCAGGCTGGCACTGTCCCTGTGGTGCTGCCCACCCCCTAAAATTGTGTTAATGCACATTTTGAATGTCTTTTGGGTCGCCAGCCTGGATCCCAGTGGGGACAGGGCTGCTCTGATTGCCATGGAGTGAGCTGGATCTGCTGGCTTGTCCAGAGCCACTCAGGTGTGCACAGGTCAGTGCCAGCATTCCCAGCACACCAGTGTAGCAGGATGAAACCTTTGCCACCAGCCCTCAGGTTTTGGGGGTTGTTCACGACCTCTCATGGGTGCAGCCCAAGAGCTCATTTAGATCCCTGGTTATGTGGTTGCAAACACAGGGAATTGTTTATAAGTATCCTCTTCACCATCCAGTCTAGACCTAGAGCAGCTGTCACCTGGCTTTGGTAGGATCTGCTTCCCATGGCCAGAGGGCAGGGATAGATGGGATATTGGGAAGGATTTCTTCTCTGTGAGGGTGGTGAGGCCCTGGCACAGGTTACCCAGAGCAGCTGTGGCTGCCTCATCCCTGGAAGTGTCCAAGGCCAAGTTGGACAGGCCTTGGAGCAACCTGGATAGTGGAAGGTGTCCCTGCCCATGGCAGGGGGTGGAATTAAATGATCTTCCAGGACCCATCCAACCCAAAGCATTCTGGGATTCTGTGATTTTGTCATTCTGTGATCTGCCCCTTCTGCAGCACTTCCCAAGAGCAGAGGTGTCAGTGTTGGAGGGATGGACAAAGCAGCTCTGCTGCTGCAGCTGTGTCACAAATCTCTCTGCAGAGATGCATCTCAGAATTTCAGAACTCCTCAGAACTGGCCAAATACCCCCAACAGAGCATGAAGGGAATGGTTGACACTCAGAGCTTGGTCTGTAGCTGTGCATGAGCTGAAAGCACGGGGACGGCTGTGCCTCTGGGAGAGAGGCCTGGGGAGCCTTTGGCACGGGAACAGGAGCTCTCCTGTGCTGAGCTGGAGGCAGAAGAGCCCTTGTTGAAATGAGGTGACTTGGCCTTTGTGGGGTTGTCGGAGCTGCCCTGGCGTGCAGAGCCCTGATCTCCCAGTGGGGTCGGCTCAGCAGAGCTTGGCACTGCAAAATAAACCAAAGGGAGTCCCTTGGCCAGGAATTGAGGAGTTCTGACTGCACAGAGCATCATCCAACTGCTCCATCTCAGGGCTGTTGCTCATGGCACACAGGCAGGAGGAAACAAGAAGGGAGGGCAGCTGGAGGTAGTTCCTGCTCCACTCGGCTCAGCACAGCCTGGGAAGGCCTTGGGCAGCCTATCCTCCATCCCTGTCTGCTTTTCATTATTGTTTTTATAGCCAGAAATAAGAGCTTTATTGGCTTTATTCATCTCCTGTCAGATGTCCAATCAACATCTGGCAATGCAGCAATTCCCAGAAAGTGCTGACCTAGTGAGAGCCAGTGGAGCAGGAGGTGTGGAGAAAGGTGTCCATCCCCCGTCCCATCCCTGGCTGCCTTTTTAATTCCCAGCCCAAGTGGGATGTGTACCCCCACCTCACCCCTGCTACCTGCCTGGATTTCAGAGCACCAGGCTCCTGGGAGCTCCTGGGGTTGGAAGATGCCTGAGAAAACGTCTGGGGCATGGGGATAGGGGCAGGAGGAACTGAACAGGAGACAGGGCATCCCAGAAACTGCTCCTGGGCTGGAGTCAGTCCGTGCATGTGGAGGAGATGGGACAAATGGATCAGAAAGGAGCTGATCCATTCCTTTGTGCAGTGCTGGGCCAGTGTCAGAGGGATGCACATGGCAGGGCAGCTCAGCTCTCCCTCCTCCCATTTGCCTTCGTTTGGATTTGCACAGGACTTGAAACTCAGGCGTGAAAATGCAGAGACCCTTCCCGAGGGGTTTTTATAGAGTTTCCTGCGGGTTAGAAGATTTTAAGATCCAACAGAAGATTGAATAGAAAGGAACCCTTTTTTATTTACTTTGGTGCAGATTGGACTCAATAAAATGGGGTGTAACAAGCCAGAGGCAAGTTCTGTTCCATTTGGAGATTAGCTGGAGTGTGGCTGCTCCAGCAAGTCCAGCAGGTTCCCTGTGAGATCCCTGGGCTCCCACACTGGATCTCCTGAGCCCCCTTTTCCCACATGGTCCCGCCCTGACTTCTCCCTCAGGTGTGGGTGGCTTGGTTTGTGCTGGGTTGTGGTACCTGCCTCTCCACTTGGCTTTTCTTTGCTCCCTCTCCTACATTCCAGTTCCATCCAGTCAGTCAGGGCAGTTCCTCCCTCTTCTCTGGCAGAGTCTTCCCACGTTTTGGTGTTTTCCTGTTGGTCATGTCCATGGTAAGCTCCCTCCTGTTCCTGTGGCACTCCTGGCCCTCCGGTTGCGCTCCTGTCCTGGACCAGCTGCTGCCCAGCTCTTTGATGTGCCCTTCTGGCCCTGAATGCTCCACAGGCTCTGCTCCCTCTGGAAACGCTTCCCAAAGCTTCACCCCAAGACAGCATCTAACCAAGGCTTCAGGGGGTTTTGTCACCTCGTGCCTGCACTTCGGTGCCTGTGATGAGCAGAGCAGGTTCCCCTTTCCTCCTGCCCAGAAGCGAAGCTTGTGGAGGAGCAAGTAGCCAGGGCAGATGTCTTTGGCACCAGGAGGGAAAGCTGTACCCCAAAACAGAGATTCCTATTGGAGCAGCAGGCCCTGCCATAAACAAGGACTCAGGCCCTTGTAGCCCAAAGCGATGCTGGGTGCCTGCAGCTCCCATCCTGCCCCTTTTAGGGATACACAGTCTCCCCAGGCCCCCAGAGCTGGGTGTTTGTACCCGTCCTCTGCTCCAAAACCACAGCAGGAGACATGGATCCCTCAGAGAAAGGTCCTGGAATGCCTCATCAGCTGCCCACTCATGTGAGCAAATGCCACCAGTGGGAGCCGAGGCATCGCAATCCAGCCCAGAACGCTCCTTTAAAGACATTTCAGCAGCTCAATTAAGTTTCCACTTGTGTGTTTTCTTTTCCCCCCCTTTGCTTTCATGGTCATTTAAAACAAATAAAGTGAGCAGAACACGGCAGTGTGATAACCACCCTTTAATTCCCTTCCCACGAGTCTCCCGATTATTTGGTGATTCAGCGGCAGCGGGGGGAACGTTTACGGAGAGGAAGGCGGGAGCTTCCCACAGGGACAGCAGCTCACAGTGCAGGGCCCCCGAGCACCGGGGAGGAAGAACGTGCCTGGTTTTCCTTTTCAGTCCCATGGATGTGGTGAATGCAGCAGAGCCCAGGCCCTGCAAGAGCAGCGTCCCCGCTCTCAGTGCCCTCGTTGTTCTCACATTGTGCTCTGGGGATGGGCACCAGCGCTCGGGATGTATTTCACGCTTCTGTGCAAACACAATGTGAGATGAAGAATTCATACCCTGCACAAGACCAGAGTGTATTTTCTCATAATAAGGAAAAGCAGCCAGATCGGAGCCTGCCAATTCCTGCCCCATGCTCCCGCCTTCCCTGGGAAGTTCAAACAAGCCTGTGCTTTTAAACTGGCGGAGAGAAGTATATTACATTTTTTTAAAAGCCAACACGAGTCCTTTTGGATCTCTTTTACATTATTCCTCCCACCTCCCTCTTGGTAGGTGACTTTTCCAGCCCTCCCCAACGTAATCTGCTAGGCCTGAGTGGAGGCAGAGGAGAATTCCATGTGTTTTATGTGTGTGAACAATTAATGGTGGGACTGTGTCTCACTGGAAGAGTGTGTAAAACGCACCCCAGGAGGGGGAAAAGAACTGCCCAGCCTGCTAAACACTCCAGAGCTTTTACTCTTCTGGAGGAAAACATCATGTGGGGGTTTGCTTATTCATCAGCAGCAGTAAATAACGGGCCTCACCTTGAGCTCTCCTTCAGCCACTTCTTGATCTCCCCAGCCTCCAGGCTAGCAAGAAATGGAAATATTTACTGTCCTCCAGGTGACAAATCGGGGGGTTATAGCTGTTCACATTTTAGCTTTTGTTTCCTCCCTGAAAGGCTCTGTTTTCATCATTGTGGCTTTATCTTCCCCAGCATCCAAAGCCTGGAGTGCTTCTGCCAGCCTGACACTGGAAGCGAGTCCTGACCAAGGTGCCTGAGCCTGTCACTCCCACGTCACAGGCAGGCATTGTGCATGCAGGTGCTTTTCCTGGGCAGGATGCAGGGTGCCCCTGAGTCATTTCACACATTTATAATCTGATCCCTCGGAACAGCTCTGTCAGCAGCTTCTCCCCTCGTGCTGTTCCTGGAGATGTTTCCAGCCCTGTGCACCCTGGGAGTCCCAACAAGCCACGAGTGGCCAGGACCTGCCGGAGCGTGTTGATCCAGACACCGGGTTCCTGGAACCTGGGCCTTCCTCAACACCTTCATCAAGTGTCCTGAATGAAAGTGATTCAGGGAGCACATTTCCAGGCTGTCGGGGAGCTGCATCCATCACTCCCCTGAACATGCAGCAGATTGTTAATGCTCCAGGCCAAATACCACGTCTTTTTTAATGCCTACCAAATGTAGTGTGTGCTGCTGGCTTTATATTTATAATAATTATTAAGGTAATGCCAGTAGTTGCATTCCTATAGGTTAGAAGTGGCCAGGAACAGACAAAAAAAAAAGATTCATTGTTCCAATTAATGCTTGAGCTCACACCGGTGATTAATTAGCCTGGCGATAGCGCTATGCAAAAGATCAGGGTGAGCATTAATAGGGAGACACGTGCTGACTTTTAAGATGGTTCCAGCACTATTTAGTGCCCTTCCTTGGGCTGCCTTGGCCTGTTTAATTAAGAGGCAGAGGCATGGGCTCACTCCGCACCAACACACCCGACGGCAGGCGCTGTGGAATATTTATATGACGGGGTGCCGTAGAAAACTTCAAAATTAAATTCCCATCCAGGTCCCTAAATATAATTCTGAAATGTCAGAGATGCTGGGAAGAAGGCTGGCGCCAGATGAGATTGCTGTCAGGGACAGGCAATGGACAGGCAGATTTATACTGGTCTGAATAGGCAGGTGACTTTTCAGCAGCTGTGTTTGAGGAGCCCGAAGGATGGACGTATTTCACCTGGTGGGAGGCACAGAATCCAGTGGGAGCACGTGCTGCAGCCATGTGTGCCTGGCTTGGATGGGGGAGATGGAGCAGGGGCAGCCCTCAGGAGCCTGCGGTTTCCAGGAGGCACAAACTACTCTGGAGCACCAACCTTTGAAGGTGAGCCCTGTTGGCAAAGTTTCTCCTCCCGGTTTTATCCATCACTCCTGCTGCCTCATTAGCTCTCCCTTCTGCACACTGGTGCCTCCCACCACCCCAATTCATTTTTCCCAGTTGCAGCAGCTATTGAGTGGTTTATAGAGATGGGGTTTAGCCAGTCCCACCCCCGGCTGCTCCCGAATCGCTGACGAGGCCAATTTCTCTGTTCACACATCAATCTGAGAGCACCAGCAAAGTCCCTTCTTGGCTGACTTAATTGTTAGGAGCTGCAGCCCCAATGTCTTTGTAAATAAAATAGTTTAATCTCACGGGGCCTGCCTGGAGAGAGGGGAATAAATACATCAATATGTAAATGGATCCACAAGAAGAGGATGAACTGGGAGTTTGCAAAACTGATAAAGCACCTTAGGAGATGTGTTGTCACTGCACTTTGTGCATATTCTGATGAAGCAGACAGTGAGGCTGGATCTCAGCCCTGGGTTGAGGAGAGGGGGGAGGGAGGGAAGAGAAGAGAAAGGGAGGGAGAAGTGTGGGCACCAGCACACCGTGACTGAAATTCTTGTGCGGATTGATTTGACTCAAATATATTCCGAGGCCAGTCTAATTGCACCTTTAGTCTCAGGCTTTGATTTTCCTGTTGTTTTCACATCTCTGCCGCCCAGTCTTTGCTGCATTTCAAGTGGGGCAGTGTCCAGCCCAAGCTGCACCTCTGTGTGACCAAAAGTCAGTACCTGTCCTTGCCCAGCCCCTGCAGCAAGGCTCTGCAGCAAAGTGGGCATGAGTTCAGGGCAGCGAAGGTCAGACTTGTCCTGGATGGGTGTTTCACCTGCATAACAGCATCGGGGCTTATTTTGGAAAACAGAGCCTGAAGCTTTTGGCACACCTGGTTCCTGACGAGCCCGTGCTGGTGTGACCCTCATGGGACATGGGAGGGAACTCTGGGGGAGCAGGTACATCCTGCAGGGTCTGCCTGGCTGTCCCCTTCCCCTATTCTCCTTCTCTTCCCTTCCCTGGGTACCCACCCACCCCCGAGAGATGCCGCTCCCCTCCCGGGCAGCGCCGTGGCGCTCCCACAGCACAGGTGGCAGTGCCCAGGTTCGGCTCACAAGGAGCAGCTCACCTGCCCTGTGTCAGGCAAGAGCAAACCTGTCACCCACCTCGGGCATCGCGCTCTTCTCCAGTGATTTCCAGGGCGAGGAGAGCAGGAGAACCCTCCCTCCCACCGCGCTGCCTGGGGCGCTGCCTCCCTCTCCGCGGGCGCAGCTCCAGCCCTTGTTTTGCAGCGCGCCACGTGGAATTTTATCACCTTCAACAATGAAATCTGTCACCTTCAAGCTGCCTTATTGTGATCTGGGGACTCGCGCCCGGCCGCTGGAGCTGGGCTGTCACAGAGCACCGCGTCCCTCCCCTGCGCTTACGCCCACGCCCGACTTCAGGGAACTTTGGGGACCACAGTGGTGCTTGTTTTCTCCCTGGGATCAGGTCGTTAATTAATCTTCCTTTCTTTCTCTCCCTTTGCCGCCTCCTGTCTCGTGTGCATCTCAATCGCCGTCTCCTGATGGCTGCTCACCCCCCCTCTGGCTCTGAGAGAAATCCCATCAGACCCGCAGTACAGCCAGGTTCAGGAGGAGAGCTGGGATTTTAAAGAGGTGTAAATACCTGCTTTAAACAATGATATGTTCGTGTTGCATCAGGTGTAGAAATAGGGGTGTTTGAGTCATTGACTGGTGGATCTTCTCTGTGAGAAAACGATGTAATAGTAAAGCCAGGGATGGGGCCTCCTCAGCAGACGTGGCTTGGACGTCACAGCTCTTCAGGTGGCCTTTGTGGGAGCCTTTCTGGGGACAGTTTGGGAACCCTGGTAATAAACTGACTTCTATTAATCTGCTTTAATTACCTGCTAAGATCAGAATAGTTGTGCATTTCTCTGGCTTCCATTGTAGGTGCATTTTTGCTTTAGGGGGTGAGTATTTTGCCCTGAAATGCAGTTATGTACATTTGCATATGCATTTGTATGGGCTAATTATAAACTCACCCTCAGTGCTGCAATGTCTGTATAGCAAAAGGATTGTCACTGTTTGGAAATGTCTGCTTTGGTGCAGAAATCAGACCTTTTTTGTGAAATCATTTGGTCACATCTTTGGGGTTTAGATTTTCAATGAATAATCAATACCTGCAACAAAAGATTTAAACAAAGAAAAGGTGTTCATTGAAGTTTCTCCACAGGAAAAAATCAATCACATGTATTATTAAATACAAAGAGACCTATGTCTTGAGTTTCATCTCACCACAGCTTATAACAACCCTTCAGAAGCTTGAAGCAGGGCTTTTTTTCATTAAACAAAATGTTGTGTTCCCCTGCTGCCTTCATTACAGGCTGGAAGGTGCCTGTGCCCAGCAGCTCTGGCCTGGAGGGCTGAGCTCATCCCGTCGATGCCGGGAGTTATTTCATAAAAACTGGAAATATTTATTTCCAAAGTGGCTGCATAAGGAATGGCAGCACATGAACAGTGAGAGGGAGCACATTGGAATATGCACATTTTCTCAGCGGCAGGTTTAAACATCTGCCTCCTGAGCACCTAAGCAGGGAGGTGGGCACATGGAGAGGTCCCTGGTGACCGAAGGTGCAGTGGGTGCTGGTGCAGCTCATCCCCTGGTGCCCCCAGCCCGTGGTCCCTGACCTGGGAGAAGTCCCCCTCTATCTGTGCAGTTGGTGTGCACTTGGACACTTCAGGACATGACAGGGGTCGCTAGGGCTGGGAACACAAGGATTTCCAGCACCACCAGCAAGGACCTGGGGAAAACACTCATCACCCTGTGTCCCTTTATCACTGGATTTTCCAGAGGTGGGACTCCGAGGCAGCCAGGCAAGCTTGGAATAAAGAAATGCTTTAGTCATATTTTCATTCCCCATGGCTGAGTTCCAATCTCCAAAATGGGATTATCAGGGTGAGATGCAGCTGAGTTTCACCTCTGCCGACCTTCAGCTGCTCCTGTTCCAGCCCTGGCCCTTGGAGAGCTCTGGGGATGCAGCTCTGTGGGATGTGTCAGGCTGACATTCCTGCCTCCAGCCTGTCCTAAGGCAGGGTGTCCAACTGGCTGCCCCAACCACAGAGATTTGTGAGAAGCCAGTGCAAACCTCTCCTCCAGCACACACAGATTTGTTTTGCAGGGCAAAAATAAGCAGCAATGCAAATATCATACTCTGTTTTCTTTCCCCCTGTCTTTTTTCCCCCTTTGCTTCAGGAAAGCAGGAGGAGGCGAGGCAGGATTGACACTTTATCCTGCCGAGGGCTTTTCCTAAGATGCCTGCTGGGAACACTCCTGTGTGTTTCTCTTTAGGTAGGGGCTCTTTTGATTTTCTCGCTGCCGAAGTCGCGCTGAGGTGCCTGGAGAAGGATTTGCTGCTTGCTTATGAAATCCATTCTCCCTCGAGGATCTGCTCTTTCCAGCGTGATAAACTTTTAATTCTTGCTGTCTAATAACACCAAGGGACTGTGTTTTGTGCCTTGATGAGTGTTTGGTGATTGATGTTCATTTGTGCTTGCAGGAGATCAGTAACCTCATTTCATTTTTGACAGAACATCAGGACAAGAGCTCTGCAACCTTCTCCCTTCTTGGCCAGGTACTAATGAAAGAGAAAGTAAAGGGGATGTAGCCTGTCCAGACCTCCCCTCTCACCGTGTGGCTCCAGTTCTGACACTGTTTGTGCCTCACGTGGCACAGGGGCATGTGGTAAAGGACGCACTGGACTATTTTTGCTGTAGTTGTGTTATCTTGTTTTTATTCTTCTGTTCACTGTCTGGGATATTTGGAAGGAGCTGTTGTAACTTGGCATGGGAGTGGATTGCTTAAATATTACCTCACAGAGTCGATGTAAATTTAGAGTAGATAAGACTTGGACCCCAAATACCTTTTTTAACCCTTTACTGTCTTTTCCAGTTCTATTCCCTCTGCTCTTTCTGAGCTCTTTCCAGCAGTTTTGAGAGGAACATGACTCCTGTTTTATGCTTAGAGTGACCTTGGCTGTGATACCCAAACAGTTTCTACCTGGCCAGCAGAGAGATCTTTCATTTGCCCGTGCATGTGCACACACACAGCTACATCCTCTGGGGAAGGATTTGTCAGCAGAAGAAATCCTGGAGGAAAAATGCCATAATGATGAATTCACAGAAAATACACAATTCCACACCCAGATAGCCAGGTAGTATTCACCAAAATGTGACACTGTTCTCAGAGAGTAAATGTCATTTCCCTTTAAAATTCCATTTTCTTTCCTTAGGAGAAAGGACACTTAGAGCACCTGTACTGAAAGGGAGGAGGTGGAGGAGCCTGTGAGCATTCCCTGCTTCCCCTGCTGTTATGCAGATTCTAAACACAGATTTAGTTGTTTCTTATATATATATTTTTTTACTCTCTGCTTTTTTTGCTCTGAAGTGTCTGCTTGTGTTCTCAATGAAGAACAGCTGAGAGATCAGGAAAATGGCTTAAGAATTCAGCAGGCTCTGAGCTATTTGGATTGAAAACTGTGCCTGGGAGAGAGCTCCTCACACTGCCTTGCTAAACAATCTCCTTCTGTCACCGTTGGAGGTTGCTGTCCTTTGTTTGTCACCTTGCCTCTGACTCTCCAGAGCCTCCAAGGAAGGGAGAAGAAGGACGAAGGAGGCTGCTTTTCTTTTTCTTAGTTAAATCCCCCCAAGTCTTCATTTAAAGACCCACGGTCCAGCCCTTAAGGTCCATCTGCCTTTGTTTCAGTTGTGCTCCTTGGCTTTGTTCCATCATTTCCCCGTTAAACGAACCCCGGATCCTTGGGAGCCACAAGCAGGACCCAAGTGCCACCCTGAGCTGCAGCTGCCCCTCTGTGTCCTGCCACGGAGGAGCTGCCTGCAGGACACTCAGGCACAGCTTCTGGAGTGTCTCTAAAGCCATTTTTTTCAGAAATTCCTGTTGTTGTTGTTGTTCCCGCTGACCTCAGCGGGCTGTATCTTTTCCAAATGTTCCTGACGTTTCTCACGGGGTAATCTGTGAATGTCACAGACAAGGATTCTGCTGACTTCAGTTTGGCTTCTGTTTCCCATTGGATGGGCTCCTCTCTTTATGGGGGAATGCCTCCAGCCAAAAAGAGAGGAAAAAAACCCCAGCCCCTGAGCTAAGTGAAAGCAGGCCCAAAGGGAAGCGCGTTCCAGCCGCAGTGCCTCTCGCTGGCTGGCTCCTGTTCTGTGCCTGGGGATGTGCCAGACTGTAGTGCCTCCGTGCTTTTGATTCCTGTTTATCCCCGGCAACATGATTGTCTATAATTATCTATAATCTCCTCCTTGTTTACTTTTCTTCCTCCAGGTCTGAACACAAGCTCGATGGCAACTCTCGGCTCCGTCTGCCAGGGCTCCAACCACTCCTCTCCATCCTCCACCTTCTCTTTCCAAAGTAACAAAGCCTTTGGATTTCCTCCCACCCCTTCCCCGCGCCTCCCCTCCCCCTCGCTGGCACCGGGGTTATTTATACAGAATGTGGAAACAATTTGCAGGAAAGTGAACAATGTAAGCGGGAGCGAGGGAAGACAGACAAGTTTGTTGTGCACACAGAGAGCCCCAGCAGTGAAACTCTGCTTTTTGGGGGGCAGAGGGAGCAGACTGTTTTCCTTTCTTCCTTCTCCCCTCTCTCACCATCTCCCTGAGCACTTTCCATCCCGCCAGAGCCGAGGCCAAACCAGAGCAACCAGATCTGAGTGCATGTTTTGGAGGAAGTTCAGGCTGGATCCCTCCCTGCACCACAGCTCCGTGAGGCGGTATCTGTGTACTTAATCCCCTCGGAGGTTCTGCTCTCAGATCATTCCTGCTCCTGGATTAGCATTAATGAAGAGCATGTGTGCTCCAGAGGTCCTGCTTCGGGCCCCAGGAGCTGCAGCACTGCCTGGTGTTAGACACAGCTATTCCCAGGAACAGCTCGGCGCAAAGAGAACATTCCAGGGAGTGAACGAGGCAGGAACGTTCTGCTACGTCTCATTTCAGTCTCAGTCTCACCTGCTGAGCATTGCACTTCCAGGGCATCCCAGCACCTTGCTGGCTCCAGTGGAAGTGTGTCTGTAAATCCAGCAGTTTCCCTGAGTGCTCTGGGGCTGGGGGAGCTGCACCAGCACTGACTCAACACTCGGGGCAGCTCTGGGGTCTTCAGACCTTGCTCTGCACTGGGAACTCCTCAAAGAGATAATCCAAGCCCACCCATCATCTGGGGAAGGGCCACTGGCATTGCAGAGGGAAGGGAGTGTTATCCCGGCTTCCAGGTCAGAGCAGAGCGGCTGTCCTGGCCTCAGCCAGCTCCTGCCCTCCTGGGAGCCTCCTTTCCCAACAGCCTCCAGCCTTGGGAAAGTCTGGAGCGGCATTGTGCTGAGCTGGTAGGGCAGGGCCAGGAAGCTGCCAAGTGGGACAGCATGTTCCTCCCTAGACCAGGCAGATTCCTGGCTGAGAACTGGTGCAGGTGATCCACTGTGATCCCATGGCACAGAGGGACATTCGGAAGGAACCTCTGGTGGGCTTTTCCTCCCTGAGAATCCATCCTCTCCACCTCCCAGCTCTTCCTGCTCCTTCTCAGTCATTGTCCACGCACACAGCGTGACCTTTCCGTGGATGTTTGTCCTGTAACGTGCCACATCTGCTCTCCCACATGGAATGGCAGGTGTGTCTGGAAAGGCTGGGCCTGCCAAAGCTCACGGCACAGCAGAGACCATTCCAAGATGCTGCTGCTCCCTCTGGCCAGTTCTTGGCTGGGTTAACAACTCCAGGTGTCAAGCACAGGAAGGGCTGGAGCAGAGACACTTTGGTCACTGATGTGTTCTGGTCGGGGCAGTTCAGCTCCTTGGGCTCTCCTGATTTTCACTGGCTCTGAGAAGGGCCCAGGAGAACAATTTCTGTTTTCTCTCCCAAGCCAGGCACCGACATGGACTGGGGGCTGCAGCTGGGAGCAGGCAGGACCCAGACACAGCAGGACTGGGACCGGTGGGGGGCCCTGTTCCCACTGCAGCCACACCGTGTCCGGGAGCACAGCATGATCCACAAGCTGGCTGCTTCCCATCCATGCTCCTGGCAGGAGCCTGCTGCTGTCTGCAGCACCTGCCCAGGCACGTTCCACACCGTGCTTCCCTGGCTGGCAAAGGGCTGGGATAGGAGAGAGCTTGAATCCATCAGCCTCCAGAGGGAGAACCCCTCCTGCAGGCTCGGGCAGCAGGGCAGCAGCTCTGGTTGTCAGGGTGGTCTCTGGGCACACAGACATTTCCAGTCTCTTTCTGACTCCCCAGGGTCTCTCCATACTCATGGAAAGATGTGGCCTTGAGTTAAACTGCATGGAGAGCTCTCGACTCAGCAGCTCACAGCAGCAGTACAGGTTTGGGCAAAGTGGAGGCTTGAAGTTCCTACAGAGACTGAACTGCAGAGACCGGAGGGATCAGGGTAATTTCAGGGAAACAGCCCTTGGAACACTTGTGCTTTTTCACTTCTGGTTCTATATGTTCAAATCCTCACAAAAATAGGAGACAAACTCTCCTTGGAATGACTGTGCTGTTGAAAACATCGTTGGTTTTTTGGAATTTCCTCTTTCATCTGGTTCTTTTTTTTTTTTTTAATTATTTTGAGGGCTCTTTAGATGAGAACAGATTTGTATTCCTCTCTCCCTGCTGCTCATTTCCCACCTGAAATCCTCGGCTGCTCTTTGCAGTTCCCACCACGATGGTGAGCGAACTCCTGAGCGCAGAGCTCCAGCTCCAGGTGAGGAAAAGCAACAGAAGCAGATGGGCTTGTAAACAGCAGAGACCTGGCTCGGGCACAGAGGCCCTGGTGGAGCAGGAAGGAGCAGGATGGTTGGTAAACACAGAGCAATTTCCATGTTCTGGGCTGAAATGTGGTGATCTGGGGAGGGGAGGGCGGCGCAGGAACAGCCACGCTCCCGTTCTGGCACAGTCAGCAGAAGCTGTTCCTGTTAGAACTTGCAGCAAATGGGAGAAGATGGGAAAGTGGGGGACGTTTTCCAGCATCAGGGAATTTGTGGGTGATGAAAACAAGATTTCCAGCAGCCCTCTTGCACTAGTCTTGGTTTCTAAAGAGGTATCCTGCTGTTTTCCTGCCATTCTTCCCTCTCCTTGAATTCCTTCTGAAACTGTCAGTCAGAGTTGGGAGTAACTTCACTGATACAAAATTCCCACAAGTTACCTGGAAGTTTGCAGCTGGACAGAGGAAAAAGAAACCCACAGCAGAGTCCCCACTGGTGGAAGAAAACAGCAGAATAAGGAGGCTCAGTTCCACAGTTCATTGAGCCCAGCGGGGTTTCTACAAACCACATGGCATCAGGTGTAAAAGAAATGAGGGATGATAACAAACATGGCAAAATGGAGCAGCCCAAACTCCCACAGCCCAGTGAGGCTCCAGAAATGTTGGAAAGGTTTAAACAGCCCTTTAATGTGAACCTGCTGGCCAAGAGCAGCCCCTCCACCTTGTTCCTGTCAGGAGAAAGTCCTGAGTCACGTCAGGTGTGTTCTTTGCTTGGACAGGGAGACTCTGCAGATCCTGTGGAGTCCAGGAGTCATGGAGAACAGAGACTGATGAAAGATGGTTCCAGGCTGGGGTTTTGGAGAGGTTTGAGCTTGATCTAGGGTTGAAGGGTTGTTGTTTCTGTTTTTCTTGGGGATTGGGAGGGGAGAGGTTGCTGAGTCCCTGAGTCTTAATGTAAAATGATTAGAACCTGGAACAGATTCCAAACCAGACATTTAGGGACTATGAAATGCACAGAGCAGCTTGGATACCTCTCACCAGAGTTCCTCCAGTCCTGGATAAAGCCTCTGAAATGGGCAGTGCTTTAATGAAGTACATGTGTCTGGGGACTCAAAATACAAGGAAAAATACGAGGAGGAAGAGATAACACTTTCTCCATTTCTTAGAGAGGGAGAAAATGCCAAAAAGTTATTAATTTTATTCCCAGAACTGTGTCAGCTGGACAAGGATCCAAAGGTAACGTGATCCCCATAACCTGACACTTGCAGAACAAGTGGGCTCCCTGCATCCTGGCACGAGCAGTTCCAGGGAGATCTGTAATCCCCTGGAATAACCTGGGGGGTTAACTGGAGTCTGGAAATAAGTTTATTTGGTAGGTGGGCTAGAAGGGGTTTATTTATGTGTTCAGATCAGTGTTGCTTCAAGCAGTAATTTTGCCTGGGAAAGGCTGGTGCAATGTCAGGAATGACACATTCATACTGCTTGGATTGGGAGACAGTTGGGGGGACCCCATGGCCTTTTATGGAGGATGGAAATGAGCTCTGAGTAAAAGCATCTCTTTGGTTTGTTTTGGGCTAGAAACCCCTGGATTCCGTGTAAGGCCCAGTTCCCTGAGAATGGCACTCAGTAGTTTTGGGACAGCCTGTCAGAAGGAATCCCTCTGAAATACACATTGGATTTCTTTTTTGGGCCTTATTTCTCTTCTCTTCTCTGCTTTTGTCATATTCTCCTCACAGCTTTCCAGAGCAGTTACTCTTCCACTTGTTCCCTTTTGCCTCCTGCTGAGTCAATTCCTTTATTTTCCACCATTATTTGTACTGTAGTCACTCCCAGAATCTGGGAAATCATCCTCAGAAGTCT
Source organism: Atrichornis clamosus (assembly GCA_013400975.1). NCBI lineage: Eukaryota > Metazoa > Chordata > Aves > Passeriformes > Menuridae > Atrichornis > Atrichornis clamosus. Next base: position 129,573 of record WBMZ01009015.1, read on the forward strand.
CCCGGTCTCCTGAGCTTGCTGCCAACTCTCCCACTAAAGCTTTGAGTTCTTTGTTATAAAGAAGAATAAAAGGCCAGCAAAGTGCACCTCGACACCCATTCAGGTGCCATTACCCTGTAATTCTTTAAAAACTCCGTGTGCATTTATAGTCACTGGGAAGTGCTGGAGAGGGAAGCCTCTGGACTAAATTGGTGTTAGCACATGAAAGGGAAGCAGTCCCGCCTGGGGCAGCGGGGCTGGGCTGCTGTGGGCACTGCCTCGCTCGGTGGGCTCGGGAATCCCTCCCTGCCCGTGCCCCTGCTCGCCGTGCCCAGCTCCAGCTGGGTCCCCGTTGGATGAGGAGCTCCTGGGGACACAGCCCGGGGCCTGAGGGGAGCAGGGAACACGAACAGGGATGAGAGCACTGCGCAGGCAGCGGGGCAGGATTCCCAGACACGCTGCCCTGCAAGCACGGCTGGAGCCCCGGGTGCTGGGAGCTGTGTCTGTTCCCAGGCATTGGCTTCTCTCCGCCAGCACAGCACTCCCCACTTCCAATTACAGTGGTGAGGTGAACTGGCACCTTCCCAGTTCCACCGGGAAACGCTGGGAAATCGCTGAACTCATTCTGCAAACTCAAGCAGAGCCCGATCGGATTCCCCGTCCTGCCTGGAGCTGTGCCACCTCCCCGCAGGTGAAAGGCTCCTTGCGGCTCCGAGCCTTCCCATCCCATCCCATCCC
>WBMZ01009016.1:0-11404 GCA_013400975.1 Atrichornis clamosus
AACACAAACCCACCACAGACACAGTTTGCCATCAGAGTGGTTTGACAGAACATTCATCCATGTGGATATTTAAATAAAGACAGCTTGTACCTCTGCTTGCAATAGACTTTTGTATGTCATTTCCTCAAACATTTCTCTTTTAGTGTCTTTTTATAACAGTGTTTAAACAAGCTTTAACACGAGTTCTGCACCCTGCCGTGCTCCAAGCCCTAACGAAACAGCTGGATATCCTCACACTCATCCAAGCTAAGGCAGCTCTCATTTAGGGAGCTGCTGCTGTAGAGGAGCAGAGAAAAACAGCTGCAGGAATTCAGGCCGGAAAAACCCTCTGCCTCTCACCCAGCCATGTTCCTCATTGGCAGTGTAAGTTCTGTTCTTACCTGCAGAAATTCCAAGACTCAGCACAATTTTGGTTTGCAGAGAAGCTTCCCAAGGCAATTCCCTCTTCCAGCAGGAAGAAAAACCTTCCACCAGCCCACAGGTAGCCCCGACTATCTAGAAACTGACACAGAATGAGCAAAAGCCATTAATTTGACACCAAAAGTATTACCAAAAATCAGTAAAAATACAAACTCCTTAACACCAACGTGGCATTAAGAAGTAGACATTCTTTATTCGGCCAGATGCACAAGGGGATACCTCCTCTGAAATGTCGTGTACACTGAGTACAGAAAAAGCTTATGTTTAGATACTATATTTTATGTACAGACTCAAAGCTTTCCCCAGAAGAAACATACATACGACAACCATTTCCCCAAAATTAATAACACATATTTCCTCCTCTCTGCACACGTATTTTTCAGTCCTGGGGGTCTCTTTGGTGGTCCCTTGTGGTTGCCAACCCCAAAATCATAACTGACTGCCTGGTGAACTGGTTAAAGCTGGCATAACTGGGCTGGTTACTTCTTCTTACAAAATAAGCATTGTGTGGCTCCATAAGGCAGTGGTTTTGGAAGAATAAGCATTGTATTAACCCAGCAGGTGCAAGCAATTCTTCATCTGGCAACAAAAGCATCACTACAAAACTAAATTAAACAATCCTGGCCTCCTTACCCTGCACTGAGAGACTTTTGCCTCTCAAGACAAACCCTGAGAAATGCACAGAGCAACAGCCCCTCAGCAACACCAAGGCTTCACCTGGGGCCAACCAGCTCTGGCTCCACAGCACGTCACACACTTGAAGGTCACTTCAGTTTCGACACCTTATCAACAGATACCTTAACGTGCACCCTTACCCCACTAGAACACACTGGAACAGCCGCGCACCCACCAGCAGCATAATAAAAAAAGGCTACCTAGCTCATACCTTTATGTACCCTCGCCCGGCTCGCGACTGGCGGATATGCTGAGGTGCCAGCAGTGCTGATTGGACAGTGGGCGCAGGGCCCCGCCCCGCCCACAGGTAGCTCGGTGCCTCTGCCTGAGAGCTCCAGGAGCTGCAGCACCGCCCTCCCACCACCAGGTGGCGCTACCGTGGGCCGCGCGGGACGGGCCGCGCGGGATGGGGCAGGTCCAGCGCGTGCGACCCCGCGGGGAGGGGGCGCCCGCGCCGTGTTCGCACGACCGCTGGGCCCAGCAGAGCCCCCACACCGCACCGCGGCGCTCCCGGTCACCGCTCCGGGTCCACTGGCACTGCCACCACGTCTGTCTGCTATAAATCAGATGGAGGTGACTTGGCCACAGCACAGCATTAGATCAGGGGCATCAGAAGACTCACCAGAATTCTCCTGATCTCTGTGTTTGGCTGTGCAAGATTCATCCCTGAGAACTGTCACACCAATATCCTTGAACATTCCAACTTCAATGCCAGTATTGTATGAACCTTCTTGATTTTATTCTGTACTGCAACAACATGACAAATTGCTTACCCACCCCGTGTATTTACAAAATAGAGTATTAGGTTTAAATAAGCCTCGTGTTTTGAGGTGCACGGTCTATCCCAAAAGCCTAACTTTGCAACCGGGAATGAGCAATGGGCTGTTAATCTGGTAAATTAAGCTTTAAAATGAAAGAGGGCAGGCTTAGGTTGGACATTAGGAAGAAATTCTTGACTGTGAGGGTGGGGAGGCCCTGTCACACGTTGTCCACAGAAGCTGTGGATGCCTCAGTTAAAGGCCAGGTTGGTTTGGGCTTGGATCAGCCTGGTCTAGTGGAAGGTGTTCCTGCTGAAAGGAATGTGATGAATGTGTCTTTACAAATAAATGGTGAATCTCCTTATAGATAAGGCTGGTGACTGGCCAAAGTCTAGAAGATTAGAGAGCAAGAGGAACCACCATAAAACTTCAGGGAAATGTTACTAATTGACATAGACTGTTGCTCCAACGAGGCCCTGTTAAATCTTCAATTCACAGACGAAAAACAGAGACTTAAGAAACCATAAATATCATTTGTTATAATACGAAGAAGGGGGGAGGGTGGATGTGCACATTAAACACTTAGTATGTGATTTGGGAAGTCTATCTTCCAAGTACCTCAGCCAATGGGAAAAGGGAGAGGGAAAAATGCAGCCAGGAAATTAGAATAAAAAGGAGGCTGCGTCCTCAAACAATCTGAGAGACCCCAGGGGAAATTCCCCATGGCCTCTCCCTTTCTTTGAATAAAGTTATGGGACTCCTCTGTCTCCCTTTTGGACATAAAGGCTGGTGAAGGACCTGGAACACATGCCCTATGAAGAGTGGCTGAGGGAGCTGGGGTTGTTTAGCCCAGAAAAAAGAAGGCTCAGAGAGCCTTTTTTGTTTCGAGACTCCTCCGTCCGAGCCTTGCCTGCAGCCCCCACAAGGCAAAACAACAGGTCAGGAACTGCTGAGCCTCAAGACAGCCGAGCATGGGTGGACCCATCACACTGGGATCAAGGTCTCTAAAGCCCCGGAGATTTGGACATCTCAGCTGGAGGAGAAGGATGGGAGGCCGTGACTGACACTCTGCAGAAGAGACCGGACTGTGGCGATTGAGACACGGACTGTATGGGGTACACACAAAGCAAATTTTATTTCTGACATACAGGGTTTATAGACTCTTACAAACACGAGGGCTTTCACAATTCCCTTTGTCTCCATGTAAGTAAAACATTTGCAGACCTTCAGATTTGCAAGCCAGACGTAATCAACACAGGTAATCCCGGGCTAGCCCCAGTCTCCATCTTACCTCATTTCCTCGGAGGAGGTGTCTGTCAGCTTCTTCCAGGGTTTAATTTTTACCAAGGCTAGAAGGTCACTGCTGGTATCTGCATTCTGAACCCCCACCCGGGAGCAGTGCCCAGTGCAGCAACATCGGGGGAAGTCCTTGTGCCTACCCACAGATTGTCTGCTGAAACAGTCTGTGTGGGCATCCCTCCTCTCGGATGTCCAGTAATGGGGGGGTAATCCTTGCTGTCATTGTTTTCTTTATGTTAAGCTGTTTCTGTGCCTTCACTTGACACTTGTGGTGTAGAAAACCATGAGATAATTAGACTGGATAATTAGATTACACCATTAGAATGTTTTTGTTAATATCCTACTTTTATATTGTCATTTAGATTTAGGCCAGGAGTCAAAGAATTGATTTTAACCTTAGGAGAAGAAGTAGCAAAAATCTTTAACCTTAGCAATTGTTGCGTCTGCTGAGGGCCCGGAGGATCTGAAGACTGGTCATGGGTGGCCCAGTTGAACCTAAATGGTGGGTCAGCACCTAACTGAGGTCCATAAATGGATGGAATTTGAGAATAAGAGGAAGGAAGTCCATGGTGACTTTATTTCTCCAANTAACTGAGGTCCATAAATGGATGGAATTTGAGAATAAGAGGAAGGAAGTCCATGGTGACTTTATTTCTCCAAAAAAGACATTTATTGCCTAAGTAGCACAGGGGATGTATATATAAAGAAAAATGTCTGTGAATGGACATTATCTCCTGGAATAGATAGTATTCCTCCACATTGTAAACTGATCAATTGTACCCAGTGTAGAGGGAAATGGAACCAAACCCACTGTATGATTCGAAGATAAGCACAGGTTAAACAGAGGCTAGCCATGGCCTTCATGCAAAAAAGAGGTTTATTCTCAGAGCTGGTACACAGCGAGGTTTCCCGTGTCAGTGCAGGAAAGGGAAGCCCCACCCTCCAGGCCTGCCAGCCCTATATATGCAGGGGGCCCAGGCATGCGCACCTGGGTCCCCTGTTCCCTGTCTCTAATGAGAATGGAATGTATTTACACAATGCAACTGTGGGAACCGTTAACCATGAGGCTTCCCACCATGAGGCTTCCACCTATTTGTCACAATTTCTATGCAGGCAAAATGGAGTCTTGAACCATAGACAGCCTTATCCTAATTCTCCTCGAGTAGGTCTTCCGGCAAAATCACATGGTCCCTAACACCCACGTACAGCTCTCTAATTGTGGTTGGGTTAAATGTTCCCATGAAAGTTGTGAAAAGGCACCCTTAAAGGAATTCCCATATGATGTTTTGACTTGCCAACAAAGTAATTCTACTTCAGAAGCCTGTGTAGGCAGATGGGAATTCTATTGGGCATGACAACATTTAAATGGAACTCAAACCTATTTTCAAAAATTTTGGTCTGAAACCAATTAGACAAAAGGGAAAAGAATACAGTGGGGATGCAACTGTGTCTGGGAGCCAAACACAGGGACCTGGAAGTGCACTTATTGTCTCAATGGCACTGTACTTCCCCATGGAGCCCTGCAAGAGAGCCTATAGGGCCTGGGAAGATGTTATACTGCGAGCAACCCCAGCATAAGAGAACCTGGAATGATGGAAGCTGGGCCCTGAGAGGACATTGCTGAATTTGTGGCCAGCATGTTTATTGCAGGTTACCTCCAAACTGGCCAGAAGTATGTTATATGGGGTATATTAGACCATTGTTCTTTTTGCTGCCACAAGTTCAGAAAAATCATTTAGGAATCAAAGTATATGATGATTTAAATAAAAAAAAGCAGTCAATTGATGTATCCCTGACTGGAGGGAGCCAGTCAAAATGAGGAAAAATGAGGAAAAAAAATGAATGGCCACCAGATAACCAGACAGCTACAGCTCTTGACCTTCTTGCAGAAGAAGGAGGAATTTGTGGAAAATTAAATGACTCAAAGTATAAACCCTGTGTGACTGCAATAAAAGGGATTCTCTTTGAAACAAGCAGTGTCCATGCCTTCTTCATCATCTGCATCATTACAGACTATGGGTAAAATGAATGCTATTTTTCCTCTTATGTGGCTACAGCAACTTTAATCTTGTCTTGGAGTGATTTGTGACTATGGTCTATTCCATTATCCTCTGCTTTATGCCCGAAAGGTTGATGTATCTTTAAGGGACTGGATATGTGCTGGGTGGAGGGAGGGACTGGGGCTTTTTGACGAGGTGGGTTTGAAGCCTTGCAGGTCAGGCTTCCCGCAGCTCTGTGCAGCATGGTGTTTGCTTGGCTGGTGTGGTTCCTGGCCCAGGCAAAAATCCCTTTCCCTTCCCTGGCTCGGCAAAGCTGCAGTAGTGATCTTCAGACTGCTCTGAGGTGAACTGAGCAGCTGCTGGTCCAAGGCAGGGGACACTGCAGCTGCAAGAGGGGGGCCACCCTGCTCCGGCCCCTCCCGGGCCCCTGTGAGCCGAGCTGAGCCAGCGGGAAAACACCAAGACTCCAGCCCAGCTGTTCTGCCCACCGTGATCGTCCTGCTGCACCTGGCCAGGGGAAGAGATCAACTCTGGGTGGGCCACCAGACCTTCACCTGCAGCTTCATGAGAGCTCCGGTACTCAGGGGGGAAACCAGAACCATTTTCTACTGCACGTCGGGAAAAGGCATTCTCCAGCATTTTGTTCTGTTGTGTGTGTCGGGGCGGGGTGGTTGAGTTCTGTTGGTTTAGCAGTTGTTACCTTCTTCTCCTTGCCTCTGTTTGTTAATAAACCACTGTTGGGTTTTTTTTCACTTTCCTCTGTTGATATTCATTTTGTATTGGTGGAAACGGCTTGTTGGGACCCTTTAGAGTAGATGACTCATCTCCAGAGCATCCTCTCTTAAATTATGTCTAAAACTGAGACAAGCTTACCTCCCACGGTACCTAATCATTTGCTCCACCAACACTGGAACATCGTCTGTTGCTTGCCAAGGAAAGGCACCCTGAGTCACTTGGCCTTGCCTTTCCTTCAGTACCATTGCCTACTTTTGCCTGGCTTACTCTTGCTTTGCCCTCCACTTCCTTGCCCTGCCTACTACTTTCTTGCTTTGCCTTGCCTTGCCTCCCGCTCCTTTGCCTTGCCTTGCCTTCCATGCAGGCAAGGCAAGGCAATCAAAGTGTGGACAGTTCTAGGCAAGTAAAGAAAGACAAGGCAAGACCAGTGAGGAAAAAGCAAGGCAATGGAGTGGTAGGCAAGAGAAGTTGTAGGCAAGGCAGGGCAGAGGAAGGTAAGTCCAGTGACGGGTAGGCCAGGCAGGGAAATGCTGGGCAAGAAAGGGCCAGGCAAGTCAAGGCACGGAATGGGTATACGAGGCACAGCGAGCAAGGGACAGGTAGGCAAGGAAAGACAAGAACACAGAGTTGGTAAGGGAAGGCAAGGGAGGGGTGGAAAAAGGCTGCTGAAATACTGGGGCAACGTGAAGGCATTGAGAGCAATAGGTGGAGAAGGAAAGGCAAGGCAGGGCCAGGGACAGCCAAGGAAAACTGGGTAGGGAATACGAGGTGGGGGATGGGTGAGCAAGGTAATGCAAAGCAAAGAAGAGAATGCATGGGAAGTTAAATAAAGAGTTTGATTTGGAAGGCAAGTGATGGAAGCCAATGCAATGAGAGTCCTTGAAGGAGAAAGAAGACAAGGCAAGGTGTGGAAAAAAGGGGTAGGGAAGTGCAGTTGAGGGTTGGGCCTTGCCTTGCCTTTCCTTCTCCTTCAAGGACTCTCTTTGCATTGCCTACGTCTCACTTGCCTTGCCTTGCCAAGCCAGCCCTTTACTTCCCTTTGCATGCCACCACTCCCTTGCCTTGCGTTACCTTCCTCACCCATCTCCACCTTGTATTCCCTACTCCCTGTTCTTTGGCATTTCCTGGCCTTGCCTTGTCTTACCTGTTCTTCCAAAGGCTTTCAAGGCCTTTACGCAGACCTAGTGCTTCAGAATCAGATGAGTGGTGGCCCAGGGGAGGTCAGAGCCAGACAGACCCATCTCTCCAGGCACCTTTCCTGTGGGATCAATCCTTGGATATATTGAATTTTGCACAGAAGCGGTGCACTGCTTGTAAAGGAACAGCAGAGCACAGGTTATAAAGGAAAGAGGACTGCCACTTTTTGGTGGTGAGAACACACATTTCCACAAGAAAAGGGAAAGGACCAAGCCAGCTTCTTGTCCTGGCACGCTGATTTGTACGAAACATAGATTCAGACTGCAAGAGTGACAGAATGGTACAGTATGTAGAGCTGGGAAGAAAAGTGCATGGCACCATTGCTTCCAGATCAATGGTGTGCTGCTTGTAAAGGAACAGCAGATTGCAGGTTATAAAGGAAAGAGGACTGCCACTTGATGGTAGTGTAAATACACATTTCCAAAGGTAAAGGGAAAGGTGCAAACAAGCTTCTTGTCTTGGAAATTTGATGTGTATGAAATGTAGACAAAAGCTTTTCAGTTTAGATTCAGACTGCAAGTGTGACAGAATGGGACGACACACAGAGCTGAGAAGGAAAGTGCATGGCACCAGCATCTTTCCACAGAAGTGGTGCGCTGGTTTTAAAGGAACAGCAGTTTGCAGGTTATAAAAGAAAAGGGACTGCCACTTGATGATTGTGTGAATACACGTTTCCACAAGTAAACGGAAATGTGAAAGTAAGCTTCTTGTCCTGGCACATTCATGTGTGCGAAACATAGCCAAAAGATTTTCAGTTTAGATTCAGACTGCAAGAGTGACAGAATGGGAAGGTACGCAGAGCTGAGAAGGAAAGTGCATGGCACTGGTGTGTTTCCAAAGCAGCAGTGTACTGCTTGTAAAGGACAAGCAATTTGCAGGTGATGAAGGAAAGGAAAGAGGACTGCCACTTGATGGTGGTGTGAATGCACGTTTCCACAAGGACAGGGAAAGGTGTGAGCAAGCTTCTTGTCCTGGCATGTTGATGTGTGCAAAATGTACCCGAAGGTTTTTCAGTTTAGTTGCAGACTGCAAGAGTGACAGGACAGGGTGGTACACAGGGCTGAGAAGGAAAGTGCACGGTACCGACATTTTTCCACAGAAGCAGTGAACCACTCATAAAGGAAGAGCAGCCTGCAGGTTGCAGGTTATAAAGGAAAAAGGACTGCCACTTCATAATGGTGTGCATACATGTTTCCTCAACTAAAGGGAAAGATCCTGGCATCCTTCTTCTGGAACACTGATGTGTGTGAAAGGTAGCCAAAAGCTTTTTTGTTTAGATTCGGATGACAGCTGCCAGAAGCTACTGTTCTGGATGTCCTTGGATTCCTGGGCACTGCCTCTAAACTGGCAATAAGATACTGGGTGTCCAGTTTTTTCCTGCTGTGGAAAAGAGCCATCGTTTGCAGCCAGGAGCCTGTGGCCTAAATTGTGATTCAGCCTCCAAAAATTGCGAACGTCAAAGGATTTCTCCCAACTGAAATCTACAAGGAACTACAGTTGTGGCTGACCTTGGGCTTCTGGACGTCACTTCAAAACTGGCCATAAATCACTGGCGGTCCACATTTTTCTTCCTGTGGAAAAGGGCCATCGTTCACAGGCAAGGGTCTGAGCCCAAGTTTGGGATTCCGCCTTTTAAAATTATGAGCCTCAAAGAATTTCTCCCAGACAAAAGCTGCAAGGAACTACAGCTCTGGCTGTCCTTGGAATCCTGGACGTGGCCTCTGAACTGACCTTAAGACCCTGGCTGTGCAGTTTTCCTTCCTGTGGAAAAGAGCCATCGTTTGCAGCCAGGAGCTTGTGGCCTAAATTGGAATTCAGCCTCCTATAATTGCGATTCTTGGAGGGTTTCTTCCAGACAAAAGCTGCAAGGGACTACCACTCTGGCTGTCCTTGGACTCCTCAATGCTCCCTCTCAAGTGGCAATAAGATACTTGGTGTCTCTCTTTTCCTTACTGTGGAAAGAGCCACCATTTGCAGCCAGGAGTCTGTGGCCTAAATCAGGATTCCACCTCCTAAAATTGCAAATGTCAGAGGATTTCTCCCTGAAGAAAGCTGCCAGGATCTCCTGCTCTGGCTGGCCTTGGAACCCTGAATGCAGCCTGTCAGTTGCCAATAAGACCCTGGGTGTCCAGATTTTCCTTCCTGTGAAAAAGAGCCATTGTTGGCAGTCCAGTGCTTGTGGTCTAAATTGGCATTCAACCTCAAAAAATTGTGATTCTAGGAGAATTTCTTCCAGACAAAAGCTGCAAGGAACTACCACACTGGCTAACCTTGGACTCCTGGACACTGCCTGTAAACTGACAAGAAGACACTGAGTGTCCAGGCTTTCCTTTCTGTGGAAACGAGCCATTATTCGCAGACAAGTGCACTGGGCCGAAATTGGGATTCGGCCTCCAAAAATTCTGAAAGTCAGAGTGGTTTCTTCCAGACAATAGCTGCAAGGAAGCACCACTCTGGCTGTCCTTGAACTCCTGGATGCTGCCTCTCAACTGGCCATAAGACACTGGGTGTCCAGGTTTGCCTTCCTGTGGAAAAGAGCCATCGTTCGCAGCCAGGATCTTGTGGCCTAATGTAGGGTTCAGAGTCCTAGAATTGCGAATGGTGGAGGATTTCTCCCTGAAGAGAGCTGCCAGAAACTACTGCTCTGGCTGACCTTGGACCCCTGAATGCCACCTCAAAACTGGCAGTAAATCACTGGCTTTCCAGGTTTTCCTACCTGTGGAAAAGGGCCATTGTTCACAACCAGGGTCCTGAGCCCAAGGTTCGGATTCCACCTCGTTAAATGGTGAACGTCGAAGAAACGTTCCTGAAGAAAGCTGCCAGGCACTCCTGCTCTGGCTGGGTTTGGAACCCTGAATGCCACCTTTCAAATGGTAATAAGACCCTGGGTGTCCAGGTTTTCTTTCCTGTGGAAAAGAGCCATTGTTCGCAGCCTGGTGCACTGGGCCAAAACTGGGATTTGGCATGCAAAAATTGCGAACGTACTAAGACTTCTTTGAGACGAAAGCTGCAAGGAACTACCACTCTGCTTTTCCTTGGACTCCTCAATGCTCCCTCTCAAATGGCAAGAAGGTACTTGGTGGCTGGATTTTCCTTCCTTTGGAAAAGAGCCATTGTTCTGATGCCTAAAAACAAAAAGGAAAAAAACCACTTTCCAGATGAGATTAAGAAGATAACATAGATTAGATGTTTAATGAAAGCTTTCAGATGCTCCATAACCAAAGAGCACACACATAACGGATGTTTTTCAGTTTATATAGTTTCCGATATTCACCATATTTTTGAAAAGTCTGTCCAATTAGAAACACAGCTTTTCTGGCAGCCCACCCTCGGTCCAACCCCTCTTTTTGGGTTTTTCCATGGATTTCTTCCCTACTTCTTGTTATGTCTACAAGGCCTGGTTGCAAACAACAAGTCCTTGCTAAAGAATTTCTTTTCTTGGGCAAAGACAAAACACGTAGCAAATATCACCTATTGTTCTAAATATGAGAGAGGTGACAAACAAGTGAAAAAGTATTAAATACTATATAGCTACATATTAACAGCTACAGAGCTACAAATATATGAAAAATACTAAAAAAATCTCTAGGCGTCCTTTCCCCCCCTTTTACAGACTTGACAAAATTTCATCTTGTCTAGTCTCTACCACTCTCCAGGAAGGTTTCCAGCCTTTGTCACCCCTAGCACTACTCTTTTACTTGTGTCTGGATTGTTTCGACGGCAGATTCCACATTTGCTTACTACAGATTGCACGGTTTTGGTCATTTTCCTTCCTATTACTATCTTCTTCAAATGCTTTAAAAGATTTTCTGTTCCCCAATGGGCACCTTCATGCTCCTGCTTAGCTATCTCCCTAAGAATTAGGGGTGGGACTACAACCTGTCCTGTTGGTGTAACAGCCCACCCACCTTCTTTGATTTCAGCTTTAAGTGATTTAATTAACTGGTGGTCCTTTTGATCATACTTTGGGGTAAACCCTGACAGATCGATTTCTTTCTGAGTTATCACTGCTAGGATACCTTGTTCTGCAGCCCCTTTCACTGCTTCGTCAGCAAAACGATTCCCCAATTTGGGAGTGGTTTTCCCCTTTTGATGAGCTTTGCAATGCATGATAGCCACCTCTGTAGGCTTCCAGATACTCTCCAGGAGTGCATGGATCTGTTCAGCATGCTTAATTCCATTACCTTGAGCTGTTAATAGCCTTCTTTCCTTCCAGATGGCTCCGTGGGCATGGACAATGCTAAAAATATATTTTGAATAAGTCTATATATTTACCCTCTTTCCTTCGCTCAGCTCTAGCGTGTGGATGTTACAGGCCTG